>JARHVA010011665.1:0-36254 GCA_037957365.1 Torreya grandis | reverse complement strand
CTTATATATGCATTTAAAATTTCATCTAATATGTATATCATATGTTGAGTCCTTTATTGTATCATCATTTATAATATCATTAATTTTATCATCTTTGTATTCACTATATTTATTACTATTATATCAATCCTCTTGATAGTAATAATCATAAACATCAATGTAGTCATTTTATACAGAGAACTAATTTATTATGTTTTTATTTCTCTTAGATACATTCATTATTATTAGTTTATGAAATTGAAGGACCTAGATATGAGGAAGGTTTTCTAGTTCCCCATTGAAAATCATGTTTGTGGCATTAGTCTTATTAGGAACATCTTACTTTTGAATTTATTTCTTAGAAACATCTTTCTTAGTAAAATATGATTTATTATTTTCCTCATTCATAATTTCACTTTATTAGTTATCATGAGCTTATTTTTTAAACCCTTCTTTTCTTAAGTCTTCTTGTTTCTACTTTTTCTTTTATGATGTTATTTATATAGCTTTTAATTTTTAAGTTATTCTTTATGTAAAATTTATTTTTCCAATGATTATTTATGTGAATTTTCTCTATATAATTTTTCCTTAGAATAATTTTATTTTTCCAATTTCTCCTTAGAAGATGTAACCACATTTTGACTATTTTTCTCAATTATAAAAGGATTGTTTGAATCTAGTGGTGTTATAATAGATGTATCTAATGTAGGATCACAACTATCATATATGTATGTACATGTGTGTGTATGTATGTATGTATAGTACACACACACATAAGGCTCAATATTTATCCATATTATGTCCATATATTATATGATAGGTACATTAGTATTTTTAATTTTGTGAAAGACACACAAGAAACAATGTGATCAACTTGTTTTGAATCATATCTCTAATAATATCAATTGGTTTATGATTAACCTTTTGAAACTTATTTGAAATAATAGATATAGAGGTATTATATTTTTATTATATGAAAGGAATAAAATTATCTCTAATTTAATCTAAAAATGAAGCTATATATCATCCAATCTAGCCTATAATTACTAATTTTTAATCTACTAGTGTTGCAAGTTTGATTGATGACAAAATATGCATTGAATAACTTAAAATTATAATACTTAAGCTTATTGGTTTTATTGTATGAATACCTAAAATTAAAATTAAATATAAATACTATGAAAAAATAATCTCTAATGATGGTTATTGTGCCACACTATTACACCATAATTTATTAACAAAATATGTTAAATAAACCCAATCATAAAGAACTTGCATGATAAAGCTATTGTTCATTATAATTTATTCCTTATCATGAGACACCCATGATATTAGGAATCATTTGAAAATGGGAAGGTGGAGACAACTATCATATTTAGTCCTCCATTTTAGGACTAATCTGGGATCAACCTAGGGCATGGTTATAGGTACTGAACTTCATAAATGGAGTCTGCATGACTAATATCCAAGATATGCATTATCACCACTAAAATTTGAACACACTATACTTCACATAGGTTAAATATGGTTATAAATATTTAAGTGTTGGGATTATTATTTATAAACATAAGGGGAAAGTGCTATTTCAATTCCACTAAATAAAAATAAAAGAGAGGGAAGGGTAAGGTAGATAGGGGAAGTTTCCGGGTTTAAAATGAACTCATTACATGGGTCACTAAACCAAGTGACTCTATCCTAGTTATACCACTATAGACTGAGTTTCACTAGAGTTATACCTCTAAGAACATATAATGGGGAGAGTATCATAGAAGTAGGGGTATGTGTTCAATGTGAGTTCCTACTAACAATGAGTTATAGGGGTTTATTATAAAAAAACACATAAATGCCATGTGAGAATTTGTAGCTAGGCACATAAATTATCATCACTACCAAAATGGAAACAAAATAAATCACATAGAGATTATAATAGATAAGCATATCATAACCATGACATACATAAAGTAACAAAGTGTTAATCCAGTTAACCTAGCACTAGTGATCATTAAAATATGAAGATGAAAGAAAATTGAAACACAAAATAGACCCTCTTGAAAAAAATATAGATTGTATTCATTAAAATATTGAAATGATACTAAAATAATTGATCTAGGCCACTTTTATTAACTATAATGATGAAGGAAACATAATTTAAATGGAAATAATTTGATTTTACTTTTAAACAATTTTTTGTCAAACATATAATATAATAGAACTCTTCCTTAAATAGACAAGGGTTGGGGATCACCTCCAAAAAGCATGAGGATCCCATAGTGGACCATGATGGCCACTCATTAAAATCATAACCATATTTAAAAAATTTAGCAAAAATAAATCGCTACAAGTTCATAATAAATATACAAAGGGAACACTATTTAACATGAGGAGGTGGATAAGAAGGACCAACTCCTAATAACTTTAACTAGGTGCTCCTATATTCTAACATAGCTACCATAAGGTCAAACTCCTTATATAGCTTAGCCAATTTTATTTGAGGCTCCCTAAAGATCAATTTATCCTAAGCTACCAGTCTTTGGGATAATGGGAAAGCTTATATCTTTGAGGCTTAGACTTGAGAGATTTGGTTGATACTTATCATGGACTAAGTTAACATGTCTAACATAACCTAGGACCCTTCTTGGTTTTCCTTGGACACTTTATCCCTCATAAACTAATTTAATTGACCCATGTGGACTCCTAATTCCCTTAAGTTGAGTAAGGTTTCATCTAGGTGGAATAAAATGGAGATATTGACCTCTTTGAATTAGGTCAATATCTTCTTTTTGCCCTCTTATAAGGGTCATATTACATTGTGGGCTAAGGTTATCCACTCTTCCATTTGGTAAAACCCCAAATCTAAGGTTGCCATTGGCATAAGCTCTAAGAACATTACTTTTTTTACCACTACCTAAATATTTTAGCACTTCCCATCAATTTCTATGATCCTCCCAATGTAGATCTGATTCCATTATATAATTACATCAGTCTTAGATTGAGTTTCCGATACTTTCCCAAGGATTGATAAAATTAGTGGGAGGGCATCCTTGACCTACATGATTAGTCTAACTAGGAACATGTTCTTTTCTTGGGCTTAATTAGTATGGACTTGGATTTGCATATCCTTGAGGATCTTCTTAGACATGTTGTGGGTATCTCAGAGGATAGAAAGTGGGTCCTCATCCATCTTTTTATCTTTAGTGGTAGTCTTCACCTTAGTGAGATAAAATAGATCCTGATGGGCCTATCATATCATTAGGTTCCCCTCTTGGATAAATATGTGAGTGAGCATCATTTTCATACTCTTGGAGGCTTGATCAAACTCCATTTTATGTTTGGGTCACCCTGGACATCCATATAAAGTGTTTATGACTTTTATACCATCCCTTAGGTTATGAGGGGTGTAGAAGGTGTGGTTGAAATAGTGGTGAAGGGCAGAGGACAAGGTGGAAGGGATATGGAGGAAGTGAAAGGAGTGAAAGAAGAAAAGAGTGGAGGTAGAGGAGGCGTGAGAGAAAAAGGAGGGATAACTAAAGGGGAATTCCATGGGAATATGTGAGCCCAACATTATTCCTCAGTTAAGTTCACATAAGGCATAATTGCCTTTGATAATGGGCCATTTAATAAAAAAAGATATGGGTTAGTTAAAGGAAATGCCAGTGGGGCTTTGGGTAAGGAAGAGAGGGGGCTAAGGAGATAAAAATCAAGATACTACTACTAGGGATGGATAATTATTTGAGACCTACTAAGGAGGTAAAGTTAGAATAAAATTCCTTTGGGTTAGAGTTGAATTATATGTCACATTCTATTTCTTCTTTGGTCTCTTTCCTAGGTTGGCTCTAACTGCTATAGTGGATGGCATGACCAAGATTATAGGGTCCATAGGGGCTGATGTTGGAGGACTTGGAGATATGGAGGGGATCACTAAGATAATTAAAGTGGGCAACATGAGAGTGCCAATTGGGAGTGGTTTACTTCTTAAGTATTTTTTCACACCCACTATTAAAGGCATGCCCAAAGGAGGCATCAAGAGGACTTCAAGCTATGAAATACGAGAATAAAATGGAATGAAGAAGTAAGGACACTCAAAAGGGATGATGATAAAGGTATTTGGTTGAAATATGGAAGGGAAGCAATGGAAAATAGAGGGGTATAGCTAAACTAGTGGGTGTCAGGACTGGGAGTTGGAACACAATAAGAGTAAGGGGTGGAAAGGAAATAGGAGGTGATGGAGGATTGAGTGGGGGAACATATATGGGTGTATGTTGGGTTCCTCATTCTAATCTCACTCTTGAGATGTAGTCTACATCAAATTTTAGAGGTAATGTGACCAATAATTAAGTGGGTTGTGCTTGGGATACTTGGCATCATGTAGTTTAGGGTCAACTCTATTATGGCCTAGTTACTAAAACTATTAGAGGAGGTAGAAGTGGAGTGCGAGGAGAAACTAGAGGTAAAGATAGAGATGGAGCATAAGGATATAGTGTTGTTGGTATAAGAATAGATATAGATAGAACTATAGCTAGATATTGAGGAGGAGAAGGCTTTGGGATGTCCTATAAAATTCTTTAGGTGATGGTTAGAGTTATTCGAGTTTGGTCCTCCATAGACAAAGAAGGAGATATAGAAGTTGTGGAGGAGCCAACCTAAGCCTTCTTCCCTTATTATTCCTATTTTTTATCCAAGATAACAATTTTTAGTCATTTATATCATTAAAATATAACTCATAATCATCTTCATCTTGATGGTCATAGTTTATGTTGAGCCAAGCTAAGTATTGTGCCAAATGGGATCAAATCACCCCTTTAGGGTGCCATTACCCATTTTTTCACTTTACCAAGGTGAATGAGTCTTTCTTGACTTCCATATTGTATATCAAGGTGAAATTATTATAGATATGGTGTTGTATGGTCATCAGGACTAGCAGGCATGCCCTCTACTAACATTATATGCAAAACCTAAAGATTTCATTCACTAGTTGATAGATGATCTCTTATTTTGATAAGTAGTTAGGGACATAATATGGTAAGTGGATTGGGTATTAGATAAATCTTATAATTTATATTATTATTTCATTCTTGTATATTCATTAATATTGATGGTTATGATAAAGTCCCAAATTGCCTTTGAGAGCTAGAGCTTTAGAGCTTTATTGACTAATTGGTACACCACCAAGTAAAAGTTCTCATAGACATCCTAGACATGTTAGAGGAAGTGGTAGACATAAATATTATAAAATACCATGTGGATGATCAAGCCATTGATAACCCACATAAGAAAGGTTTAAGACTTGAATGAGATCATCTTGTAGATTGTATATAGTAATTATTTCATCATGTATAACTTACCTCCATCTCAAGCATCTATAATGGCATGGACCAAATTGAAGTTGATCAAGCCTCTTATGTCCAAAATGTCTAAGCATGTCAGGATCATATAAATGATATGAACCCATAGCTTGTTTATGTGTTAGTAATCTAGGTCCCCAAACAACTAGTTAAATTAGATCATGCCTACTCAGACCTCTTCCTTAAAGGTGTGAGCTATATAAGCATTAAGTTTTTCCTTAGTAATCCACTTGGAGTTTGGGTTCTTATCCCAATCATGGAAGACATAATAGATCTATTAGGTTTTCATTTAGGCTAACACTATTATTTCATCATAAGAGAGAGAAAATTTTGGGAGGGATTAGTATGACTTGAAAACATTCTTAGATATATTAGCAATTTATTGCTAAGAGGTGAGTGAGCATACCCAGTAATTAACAATATCTTTCATTTGTATGGCCTTGCATAGGATGTCACCCAATAGGTCAATATGAGTAAATGCCTCTAGTTTAGTTGTGTCCCTATAGGACCCAAACTTATTATAAGACCTAAAGGTATCCTCATACTTAGCCTATTGGTCATCCACATTAGTAGAATCCTTGGAGACTTGTTTAATTTCCTTAAATATACCATTGTAGTTCCTATACTTAGTTAAACCACTAGGTAAGGTGGTGTCCTAATACTTAGGCTCAACCTTTAGGTTTGAGGATGTAGTAGCCATTACAGTAGGACAAAGGCTAAATTAGGAAGCCTCAAGCATAAGAGGCACAAGATACAAGGGTTATATGGGATTTTGGAAGTAAGGAGTTAAATATTTTCTAAATTTAGAAATGGTAACCTATAATGGGATTCTCTTAGGATTTATAAGTCCATGGATACATCCATCTACATTAATAGCATTTGGAAGCTCACTTTTTATGAATTTGAATTTGAATTGGTGGCTAGATTTTATCCCTTTATTTCTAAATCTAGAATAGAATTTAGGGCCCATGATCCTCTATCACCATCCAAATATAGTAATAGTAATTAGATGTTTTTAAAACTATCCAATCAGATCTAACTTCCCATCATGTTAATACCCAATGAATGGTAGGCATGTGATCACATCTCTTAGAGGCTTCTTAGTTAAATCTTACTTTATACACATCATCTTATCATTGGTATTCCCATTAAAGGTCAGTACTTAGATATGGATCCATATAAAATATTGATCCCATAATTTAGGTTTTATGTAACCTAATTACATGTGGCATGATCTGATAGGTCTTTATGTCTCATTTATACTTTATTCTGAGCTTCTTGGGGCCTTAGGTGGAAACTAGTTCATTTGCATACTAGGTGATGTGGCACCTTCCCATTCGATTAGGCCCTCTCATACTCTGACATATTTCATAGCTCTATGGAATTATTCACTTTATTTAGGGTGACATGGTAGCTTATAATTCAATCAAACTCTCATAAGCTTTGACATCTTTGATAGGTCTGTGGGATTATCTACTTTGACTTAGGGTAACTTGGTTCTTTCTCACTCAATCAGGCTCTCCCAAGATCTGACATATATAATAGGTCTAGGGAAATGGCATCTTTGACTAAGGGTAACATGTTATATTACCATTTATATATGTTCTCTTAGGATCTAACATATTTGATAGGTCCATGGTACTAGTTTCTCTAACTCATGACAACATGGTGCCTTCACATTTGGCTTGGCTCTCCTAGGATCTAACATCTATAATAAGTCTAGGGGACTAGACACTCTAACTCAAGGTGACATGGCACCTTTCCATTCATCCAAGATCTCCTAGGCTTTGACATCTCTGATATGTTTAGGGGATTGGATATTATGACTCATGTTTATGTGATGCCTTCCCATTTAGTTACGATCCCCTAGAGTCTGACATCTATGATAGATCTATGATAGATCTAGGGGATTAGATGATTTGACTTGAGGTGATGTGGTAGCTTCCCATTTGGTTAGGATCTCCTAGGATCTAACATATATAATAGATCTAGGTGACTAGCTTATCTGACTTAAGGTAATGTAGTAGCTTCCCATTCAACTAGGTTCTCTCAAACTTTGACATCTCTGACAAGTTGATAGGACTGGATTCTCTGACTCATGGTGATATGGTAGCTTCCCATTCGGTTGAGATCTCCTAAGATCTAGCATCTCTAATAATTTTGAGGGATTGGACACTATGACTCAGGGCTATGTGGTTCCTTCCCATTTAGTTGGGCTCTCTTAGGCTCTAATATCTCTAAAAATTCTAGTGGACTAGTCACTTTGACTTAGGGTGACATGGTAGATTCCCATTCAACTGTCTCTCTTGGGCTCTAAAAAATTAATGAAATAACTAAGTAATAAAAATAAAAAGAATGTTATACACTAAAACTTACTTTTTAGATCTGGATATCTTGATTTTTAATGGGGGATAATGGGTAGGAAGGGAACTAGAGTCTATGATATTTGAGTGAAAATTAACCTAAAACTTTAGTGCTATGATTTATAAAAATAATAAACACTCCTTAGTTCTAAATATAAATTTTTAAAATGCCTATTACTTCTTCAAGGAATCAAAGTGGTGCATATTTTTAGGATTTGAATATGCATCACCTATGGAAACAAGAAGAAGGAATCTGAATCTCTATTTCATGATATTTTTAGAGGGGTCCCACATTTCAAAGGAAAGGGGGTATGTTGTCGATAAAAAATGGTAACATCCATGGAGAAAGTGAATAGAATCACTTAAAAACTAACCAATTTTTTATTTTTTCCTTGCTCAACATAGAGATTTTATAGGGTGTATTTATTATCCATAAACTAGTTAGGGCACTAAAGTCTCACAATAACAACTATCTTACTGAGCTTCCACCCCATATATGACCACTAGTGTGTGTGAGAAGTGAGTTTTGTTATCGATTTATCCTTGGATCACCTTTGAATAATCAAGTCTAGACTAGTTATTAGACCCCCTAAAGGTCATTATTGGATTGATGGCTTGGTGGAGGGGATGGATACTACATTTTTATACTTCCAATGGGCATCCATAACCTTAATAGAGATTATTTTTGTCCTATTCATGGCCTTGTTCCACTAACATCTAGGATGGAATGTCTAAGATGGAGATTGCTTGTATATCCCTTTTGATATAGACTCAAAATTGAAAAAATTCATGCTTTCTTATTTATTTTCTAATATCCCCATGAAAATATCATTATTTATTATTCTCATCCATTGAGGGTTTAAGAAAAATCCAAGGATGAATGGATAAGGGGAAATTTTTGAATAGTTATCTAGTCTTTGATCAACTTGAATAATCTTGTCTCTTCTTGAGTCATTACTTTAAGTGTATCTTAGTGTCTATCTCAAGGTATAGGTTGTTCTAAAATCCACTTTTTTCTCTTATAATCATTAGCCTCTTAGATATAAAATCTAAATTTTCACATTATTATCTTGGAATTACTTAGATCGAAGCCTTCTTGTTCCTCAAAAAACATCTCAATTTTTGGTGACCACCTAGAATGGTTATTAACAAGGGCTAAGCATTGAAGTAACAATGTAAAATAAAGAAGGGGATGAAGGGGAAAAACACCCAAAAAAAATCACACAACCAAAAAAAACACACATCAAAAATAAACACACAATTAAAGCAAATCTATCTACTATATACATTACCACCTTTATTTAGGCTAATCAAAAATTGCATTAGAGGGGACAATCAATAAATAGTGCTTCAATAACTACATGTTTACTATAAGTAGTAATTCATTTCCTTAGAGATATTTGACATAAAAGGAATTTTAGCCCAATATTTTGGAAATTTAGTAGGGCCAATCTAGAGGGGATCAAATTTTCAATAATGACATTTATTCTCATGCACCTTGTCCCACATTAGGATTAGGTTAGAGATTTTGAAGGTCTTGATGTTTTCCCTCTTATAAAACCACCTCTTGATTAGGTCTTTATGTTTGTTAAATATCAATATGGATTCATCCTAATCTACCTATAATTGAATCAAGTCTAGGATTCTAAAATCTTTATCATCTAGTTCCATGAATTTATGCATGAACTTATAAGTTGACATTTTGAGAGTGACCGACATGATTGGATCCAATCCATAAATGAGGAGGAAAGGAAAGATTTTGAGGTATTTTTAATACTTGGTGCATTCTTCCCATAAGGTTAACTTTAGCAATGAGCTCCATTCTTAATGATTATCTCTAGCTAATTTCTTGATGGCATTAATAAATTTTATGTTGGTGGATTCCATCAATCCATTCCCTTGTAGGTAGTGATTAGAGGAGAACTTCAATGTGATTCTATTTTCATAGGTCCATTCTATAGCTTTCATGGATTGAAATTTGGGGCCTTTATCACATACTAAATAAATGGGGACCATAAAATGGGTGACTATGGCATTCTTTAGGAACTTGATGACTTTGGCAGTGGTGCTCCTTTTAGTTATAACTACCTCAAACCATCTAGTGCAATAGTCTATATTTGTAAGGGTGAATTTATGACCAGATGAATAATTAGGCTTAATCACCCCTATAAAATCTAGTCCCCATTATGTGAATGACATAGAAGCTATAATAGGTTTTAATGATATTGAGGCATGCATTTCCATTTTAGCAAAGGTTTTACATTGGTGTAAGAAACAAACATGAGCATGAACATCTTTTAATAGTGTAGGCCAATGGTAACCTTCTTAGAGAACCTTTTGAGTCATGGCATTGGTCAAGGGATGGTTGGCTCTCATTTTTTCATAGAAACTTGTCATTATATCCTTGGCCTTTTCTTATGATACACACTAGAGGTAGATTACGTTATGGTATATTTTGAAGAAACCAAAGGGCTCTTCTCTATGTATGGTTGATTCCCAAGGGTGCATTTCCATAAAGTAGGAAGTGTATGACCAGGGCATACCAGTTTGAGTTCCTTACCCTTTGTTGGTCCACTTAGCATACCATGACTCTTAGGTATGTATTTATGATTAGATGTTTGAGGCTTTATCCCCTAACTAGTTTGGATGGTTTTATTTTGACATCATATTCTTGAAATTTCATCATCCATCGGCCTTTCCTTTCACCTAGCTCATTCTACCATATCATTTATTTTATAGCTAGGTTTGGGAAAATGGTATGTACTCTATTCTAGAGGATGTAATGCCTAAATTTCTTCACTACCTTGACTAGGACATAGGCACACTTATCCAAGGTAGAATACTAGAGTTTTAAATCTTTAATATTAGTTCTCATAAAAGCCATGAGATGTTCTTCTCCTCTTAACCTCTTGGTGAGGTAGGTAGCAATGGTTTGTTTTGAAGTGAAAAGGTAAACATAGAAGTCTTTCATATAGTCTAAACTAGTGAGGACCAAATCTTACATAATTACATCATTGATATCTTAGAAATCTTTCCTTGATTTTGTGTGCCACCCTAATTTAGCATCATGTTTCAACATTGCATTCAAGGCATTTACTATTTCAAAAAATACAAAAATAAACTTATGCACAAATTTTATTTTCCAAAAGAAATATTTTAGTTCCTTCTTGATATTAGGTAAAGGTAGTTTAGAAATCACATCCACCCTTTTAAGGTCAATAACAATACCTTTTTTATGATAATGTGATTGATAAGCTTACCTTCAGTGATACCAAACACACTCTTATTTTGATTTAAGGATATGATATACCTTATACATCTTTTAAATACCATTTCCAAGAAGTGTACATGATTTGAACTATATTTAGAAAACATATTTAGGTCATTAATATATATTATTATGCACTTACCTATCAAGCCCTTAAAGGTCAATTGCATTTCCCTTTAAAAGGTTTCACCGGTGTTGATTAATCCAGAAGGCATATGTTTATAAGTACATATGCCTCACTTGGTTTTGAAAGTAGTCTTAGTTATATCTCTCAAGTTAACCAAGCCCTCATTATAGCTTGAGAATCCATCCAAGAAGGATATCATTTGATACCTACCCACTATTTAGATTACCTTGTCAAGTGAAGGAAAGGGGTAGTTATCTTTATTAGAGCTCCGCTTCAAGTTCCAAAAGTCAACACAAAGGTATATTTAACCATTATTCTGTCACACCAAAACTAGGTTAGCCACCCAAGTGGAGTGGAAAATCAAGAAAATTATCCCCATTGAGAGTAACTTGTGGATTTCTTTGTGAATAAAGGGTTACAATATTAGGTTTACCGATATACATCTTTTCCTAAAGGATTTTTGGCTAGGTTTTAAGGGTATCATATGATTAATAACTCTCAGGTCAAAGACTTTAAAGTCTCTAGAGGCCCAAATAATCACATCCTTATACCTCAGTAGTAACCTCTATAACTACTCCAATTCATGGTTTGTCCAATCCATGCCCACAATAGCTATTTGGGTATTATTTTTAGGGTCAAGATTAAAAAGTCAACACTTTAGATCTTCAAACTTAGGCCTTATATCTTAAAAGGTTGATACTAACACATCAAATGCTCTTTATATTGAAATCATCCCCTTTAGGATATCATTCCCATGAATGTTTAGGATCAAATTCTTATCCAACTCATTCCTAGGTTATCTCTATCCTTTTCACCTATGATTTGTGCCTTGAATATTGCTTCATTATTGAGGAACTAGATGATTTATTGGTAATCTTCAAAGACCTATAATTTATTCATGTTGTTTATGAAAATAGGAGAGGGGATGAGTTCCACATAGAACTTTTGTAGATCAGTGTCATCTAGAGGGGATAACTTCACCCCCACCAAAGCTAGTGAATCTACTACTTAGTTTTCCTCCTGGGAAATAGGGATGATATTGGATGGGTTGAAATTTTTAATTAGGTCCCAAGTTATGTGTTTATACCTTTCGAGGTATGATGATTTTCATTTAAATTTTGTTTTGATTTAGTTGACCACCAGTTTAGAGTCATTGAATACTCTTAGTTCATTTTCCTCATATCTCAATGCAAATTGTAATCCCAAGATTCGAGCCTTATACTCCACTAGGTTATTTATGAGAGGAAACTATAGCCTATATAAAACCAAATATTTTATCCCTAAGGGATATATAGGTAGAATAAAGACCTCACTGCCTTATTTGAAGTGAGATTCATCTACATAAAAATACCATAGGCCAAGTAAACTTGGGATATTACTGGTTAGGTTTTTTGGAGGGTTGGTGATTAGCATGTAGATTCTTAGGTCTGAGGAAACTAGGTTTATCTTCTCATTAATGTAATTTTATTTAGTGATCATATGATTTATTCTTGGTTCCCTATCTATTCTTATTTATTTATGAAAGGAAGATGCAACCTATAAGACACCAAGTATTTCCTCCCTAAGGGATATATAATTAGAACAATGACCCCACTACCTTGTTTGGAGTGAGATCCATCTACATAAATACACCATGGGCCAAATAGACTTGAGATTTTATAAGTTATGTTGTTTAGAGGCTTGGTGCTTAGCATGTAAATACCTAAGAACAAAGAAACTAGGTTTATCTTCTCATTAATGGAATTATATTTTGTGATCATATGATTTATGCTCAGTTCCCTATCCACTCTTATTTCGTTAGCTAATAATCTCTATAGAAACCACATATGGTATAAATCTATGGCAATATACCCATTTAGGGCTTTAGACTAATCTCTATTGAGGATCATATCATAGTCTTATGGGATATCAACCACTTAAATGTCTATGAAGTATTGAATCCTAGGATCATATTCCAATTAGATGTGGATGTTTAAAAACTCACCTATTACTTTCATCTCTAAATTTTCTAATTGGACCATTACCTTATCTGATATTATGGGGCTAAGATCAAGTTTCTCACATATGCTTGCTAGCATCACATTGGCCAAGGCTCCAAAATCTATTAAGTAGTTATGAAAATTATTTATAAATAACCAAATGGTCAAAAGGAATGGGGGAACCTCTATATTATTTTTCTAAATGAGCATTGGTATGTTCTAATGCTAGTTTTCATTGGGACTTTGGGGTCAATTTTTGAGTCAAAGACTTTAATAGGAGGCCTCATTGCTCTATAATTTGGGTAAGATCATGAATGGAAGTGTTATACTTTATCTTCTTCACATCCTTGAATATGTTATAAAACCATGTTTTTGGATTGGTGGGGTTTACATAGGCATATTAGGATCTTTAGGTTTGTGTAGATGGATGATTGCATTTTGATCTGGTGGGGTTATACCATTATTTAAGGGTGTTGATTATTATTGTTTCCTAATCCTAAGGTCATAGTTGTTCCTTTGGAAATACTAATATTATTACACCTCACTAACACCTTATTCTATCTCATTTTATTATTATCTAATGAAATCCATGGTTTCTAACATAATAACAATACTAGGGGCTTTACTTGAGTTACAGGATTTTGGGTGATTGGGGACTACCTTGTATTCTTTCATTTCATTTTTTAAGATATTGAAAGAATACTAAAATAAATGAAGTCTAAATCCCCATGTGATACCTTATTATGCACTTGACACTAGTTGGTTGATGTTATCTTGAATATCTTGACCTTAGGGAGCCCATTGGGTGAAGGTTATAGGGAGTTGTGAGGTCGGTTGTAACTCTTATTTGGTATTTGATATGTGAAATTATTATTGGGTATTTTGGCATTGGATTTACTCATATATCTTTATAGCTTGAAGATTTAATTATTAAGTTTTTATACCATCTTATGAATGACATCTAGATCATTTTTAATGGACTCTTGAGGCATGGTATGTGTGTTGTTAGCTAAAAATAATGTCACTTGATGTTGAGTCTAGGGAATCAGATCTAGACCCCTAGGTTTAGGAAAATAAATTATTTGTTTGAAGTGGGATGACCTAGTGGGATAGGATGTGTTGTATGGATCAAATGAGGCATAGGTGATTTCTAGTTAATGCTAGGTAATAAGTTCAACATATGCATTTATGGTAGTATACTAGGAGTGGGGGTCATGGTGTGAACTTGGGGTTTCAATTTTATATCCAATTTTATATCCCATTAATATGTTGAGGATAGGTATTTATAGTTTAATCCCTTCTCAATAATATGGTTGTCCAAGGGTCTAGTGTGTCCTTATGCATTGCAAGTGCTAGTTGAGGGTTTTATTAGTAAATCATGGTTACTAGATTATACATATTTTGGAACCTAACATTGAAATTTATAATGGGCTCATTATGCTCTATTTTGATACAATAAAACTATTAGTATAAGATTTTTGGGTCTATTACTTGGCCAAATTGGGTAAAGAAATCAAAACTAAAATGGTCCCAACTCAGTATAGAGTCTTCACGAAGGTTTAAGAACCAAACATAGGTAAATTATATCAAGGTAAAAGGGAACAACCTACATGCCACATATTCATTTTTTATAGGTAATGGAATTCATAAATGGAGTTTGTGTGAATAGTCTCCAAGAGATGCACTATTACCACTGACAGTTCAATATATTGTACTTCACACAAGTTAAATATGATTATGAATATTTGAGTGTTGGGATTATTTTTTCTAAACATAAGGGGAAAGGGGTATTTAAATTTTACCAAATAAACACAAAAGAGAGGGAGGGTAAGGAAAATAAGGGAAGCCTCTAGGTTTAAAATGAACTCAATGTGTGGGTCACTGAACCAAGTGACTCTATCATAGTTATACCACTATAGACTAAGTTTAAATAGATCTATACTTCAAAAAACATAAATTAAGGATATTTTGAAGGAAATGTGAATATTTCTTCATTTTTATTTCCTAATAATGATGATTAATAGGGGTTAATTGTCAAAAACACATAAATTCCATATGACAATTTGTAACTAAGCACAAATTATTTACACTACCAAAAGGGAAATGAAATAACTCATGTAGACATTATAATATCTAAGCACATAATAACCATAACATACATAAAGTAACAAAGTGTTAATCCAATTAACCTAATGCTGATGATCATTCAAACATGAAGATGAAAAAAAAAAAAACATAGAAGGGATCCTCTTACAAAAAATAGAGATTGTATTCATTAAAAGAGTGAAATGTTTCTATAATAATCAATTTGGGATAATTTTATAGTTTAGAGTGATGAAGGAAATATAGGTGAAATCATGAAAATAATCTAACAATGATTTTGAATAATTTTGGCCAACCTTATAATATAATATAACTCTTCCTTAAATAGATAAGGGTTGGGAATCACCTCCAAAAAGCATGAGGATTCCATCTTGGGACATGATGGCCACTCATTATATTTACAACCATATTTTAAAATTTGAGTAAAATAAATCCCTAAAACTTGTAACAAATTTTCGGGGGGACCACTAGTTGACACTAAGAGGTGGGTGAGAGGGACTAGCTCCTAACTACTTTAACTAAGTGATCTTAACTTCCAACATGGCTACCATGTGGGTGAAATCCTTATCCATATTGGCTAATTTATTGGAGGATCCCTAAATATAACCTTGGATTAAACTAATAGTCTTTGGGAGATTTGTAAATTTGGTTTTATTGAGGCTAAAACTCCAAAAACTTGGTTGATTCTCACTGTGGACTGAGTTAATAGGTCCAACACTACTTGGGCCCTTCCTAGTTTACCTTGGCCAATTTCTGCCTCATAGCTTGGTTGAATTGGCCTAGGTGGACAATGAATTCTCCTTTCTTGAGTAAGGTGCCATATGAATGAAATAACATAGAGATATTGACCTCCTCAAAGTAGGTCAATATCTTCTTATCACCCTATTCCAAGGGCCCTATTGTAGTGTAAGACAAGGCTATCCACTCCATTAATTCTCTCATATTCTTAGTATAAGTTTAATATAACCCCAAATTTGAGGTTAGAATAAATTTAAGGTCCAAGATCACTCCCTTGTTAACCACCAGCTAAAGCTTCAAGCACTTCCCAAAAAAAATTATGATCCTCCCCATGTAGGCCTAATTTTGATGTATAGTTACATTGATTTTAGACTAAATCTCCACTAATTTCCTAAGGATTAATAAACATATTAGGAGGGTAATTATTCTAATTAGGAATGTGTTCTTCACTTGGGATTTGATAGTCTAGACTTGGATCTACATGTCCTTGAGGAGATTATCTAACATGTCATGGTTAGCTCAAAGGATGGATAGTGGGTTTACCATCTTATCTTCTCCAATGGTAGTTCTCATCTTGGTGATGTAAAATATAGCCTAATGGGTCTAACATATCACTGGGTTCCTCTCTTAAATAAATATCTAAGTGAGCATCATTTTCATGATCCCAAAGGCCTAGTAAAAACTCCATTGTATGTTTAGGTCACCCTAGACATCCATCTACCACACTTTTGACCCTAAGACCATCCTTCATCTTATGGATGGTTTAGGAGGTATGTTTGAAATGGTGATGAAGGGTTAATGATGAAATGGAGGGGTGATGGAGGAAGTGAAAGGAGTGAAAGAGGAAAGGAGTGGAGGTGTATGAGGCATGGGAGAAAAAGGAGGGATAATGAAAGGGGAGTCCCATGGGAACATTTGAGCCTTACATTATTATCGAGTGATGTTCATATAAGGTAGATTTTCCCCCAAGAATGAGTCATGAAATAATGGGGAAGAGATGGGTTGGTTGAAGGTGAGGTTAGTGGAGCTTTGGTTAAGGGAGGGAAGGGTCTAAGGATTTAAAAAATGATCTGATGATATTAGGTTTAGAAGAGACATTTAGAACTATGTAGGAGGTGAAGTTAGATCAAAAGTCCTTCAAGCTAGAGTTGAAGCATGGGTCATCTTCTATTTCTTATTTGACCTCTTTTTAAGGTTTACTCTAGGTGTTGTAGCGGATGGTCTAACCAAGATGACATGGGCCAAAAGGTCTAATGGTAGAAGACTTTGAGCTATAGAGGGAAGTGTTAGGTTGATTAAATTGGGGACTAAGAGGGTATTTGCTAGAATTGGTATGATTTTGAAGGCTATTATCACACCTATTATTAGATAAATTCCTAAGGTAGGTATTGGGATGACTATAGGCTATGAGATAGGAGGATCAAAAGGAAATGAAGAAGTAAGGACACTTAGAAAGCATGAGGATAAATTTACATGGGTGAAATATGGAAGGGAATCAATTGGAAATAAAGGGGTTAGATCTAAACTAGTGGTCACCATGACTGGGAGTTGGAACTTGGTAGGAGAAAGGGGTGGAAGGGAAATGGGAGGAGATGGAGGAGTGAGAGGGGGAACTTGGATGGGTGTCTACTAGGTACATTTTTCTAGGCTCACTCTTGAGTTACCAACCATATCAAAACTTAGAGCCTATGATGCCAATAGCTGAGTAGACAATGCTTTGGCTTCTTTGCATCATGTATTCCTTGGTTAGTTTTTCCACAACATGGTTATCAGTATAGGAGGTGGAGGTAGAGTGTAAGGAATAATTAGATGAGGTAGAGGTGGAGCTAGAGTAGGAAGATCCATATTTGATAGTGAAATTAGATCTACAGGTGAAGCTAGATATTAAGGAATAGAAGGCATTGGGATTCCCTACAAGATTCTCTAAGAGATGGCTAGAGTTATTAGAGGTGGGTCCTCCATGGACTGAGTAGGAGTTAGAGGAATTATGAAGGGGCATGCATGAGCCTTCTTCCCCTTCTTATTCTTGGATATTATCTAAGAAATACCTCTTTGTCATCAATGGAACTCAAATAGATCTCATCATCATCTTCAGCTTGATGGTTGTAGTTGATGTTGAGCTAAACTGAGTATTGTGCCAAATGGGCTCAAATAACCACTTTAAGGCTCCATTGAAAAAAAATTCACTTTTCTAGGGTGAATTTGTCTCTCCAAGACACCATATTATATATCGAGGGGAAATTATTATAGATGTGGTGTTATATGGTGATTGGGAGTGGTGGGAATGCCCTCTATTAACATTTTACGTAGAACCTAAAGATGTCATTCACTACTTGATAGGAGATATCTTATTTTTATAAGTGATTATGGATATAATGTAAAAATTGCAAGGGGTATTAGAGAAATCTCATGATCCATATCATCATATCATCCTTATACATCTACTAGTCCTTGATGGTTATGAGAGAGTCCTAGATTTCCTATGAGAGTCAGGGCATCATAACTTTATTAATTACCTTGTATATCACTAGGTATATGTGCTCACATACATACTAGAAATTATGGTGGAACTAGTGGCCATACAACTTATAAAAGACCATGTGGATAATCAGGCCACTAGGAACCCACATAAGAAATTCTTAATTTTTAAATACAACTATCCCATAGATTGTATCTATAAACTAGCTAATCATGCATAAGTCACCTCCAACTCAAACATTTTTGATGACATGGACTAACTTGAATTTGATCAAGCCTCCTATGTTTAATATGTCCAAGCATGCCAAGATCATAAATATGAGGGGCACCCATAGCTCATTTACTTATTAGTAATCTAGCTCCCAAAACATCTAATTTAGTAGGATCATGCCTGCTCAGACCTCCTCTTAGAATGTGTAAAGTATGTGAGCATTGATTTTTTCTTTATTAACCCACTTAGATTTGGTGTTCTCAAACCAATCATAGAGGACATCATAAAACTGGTAAGTGTTCATCTATATTGACACTACCACTACATCATATGAGAAAGAGAATTTTGGGAGGGATTAGTACACCTTAAAGGCATTCTCAGATATATTAGCAATATAGTGTCGAGAGGTGGTTGAGCATACCCAATCATTGATAATTTCCTACACATGGATGGCCTTGTGGAGGATGTCTCCCAATAGGTGAATACATGTAAACACCTCTAGTTTAGATGTGGCTCTATGGATCCCACACTTCTTATAAGACCTAAAGGTGTCCTCATATTTAGCCTATTGGTCATTTGCATCAGCAAAATATTTGGGAACATAATTAATTTAAATATATCATTGTAGTGCCTATACTTAGTTTAACTAATAGGTAAGGTGGTGTCCTAATACTCATCCTTAGCCTTCAGGTTTGAGGATGTAGTATCCATTAGAGAAGGATGAAGGGGAAATTAGGAATCCTTGAGTATATGAGTTATGGGATATAGGGGTTCTATAGGATTTTATAAGAAAGGATTTAGATATTTTTTGAAGGCAATAATGGTACCTATTACTGGACTTTTCTTAGGATTTATAATTTCATGCATACATCCCTATACATTAATAGCACTTGATAGCTCACATAATGTGAATTTGAATTTGAGTTAGTGGCTATATTTTCTCCCCTTATTTCTAAGTCCATAATTAAATTTGGATCCCATGATCCTCTACCACCATTTGGATATAACAATGGTATTGGGATGTTTTTAAAATTATCCAATCAGGTCTAGATTCCCATTATATTAATGCCTATTTATTAGTAGGCACATCATCATGTGTTTTAGAGGCTTCTGATCTAAATCCTATCTTTTACATGTGTCATATACTCATTAGTCTTCCCATTAATGGTTAACACCTAGACATGACTATATATACTATATCAATCTTCAAGGTTAGGTGATGTATAACTAATGACATGTGTGATCTAATAGGATTTTGAGTCTCATTTGTACTTATTTCTAAGATTATTAGGGATTTAGGTGGAAATTAATTCATCTACATACTAGGTGACATGTCACCTTCCTATTCATCAGGGCTTTCCTAGGCTCTAACATCTCTAAGAAGTATGGGGAGTTAGCTTTTATCACTTAGGGTGATATGGTAACTTCTCATCTAGCAAGGTTTTTTTGAGATCTAACATCTTTGATAAGTCTATGGGATTGACTACTCTAACTCAGGGTGATGTGGCACCTTCTCATTCAGTTAAGCTCTCTCAAGATCTAACATTTCTAATAGGTCTAGGGGATTAGTCACTCTAACTCAAGGTAATGTGGCAGCTTCTCATTCAGTTGGGCTATCCTGAGTTCTTATGTATCTCACATGTTTAAAGGATTGGTCTATATAACTCATAGTGATGTGGTTTTTTCTCATTTTTTTAGGCTCTCCTATCCTCTAACATCTCTAGAAAGTCTAGGGGACTAGTTGTTCTGAATTAGGGTGATGTGGTAGCTTCCCATTTGGTTAGGCTCTCTTAATTTCTAGCCTATCTAATAGGTCTAAGGGATTAGATGCTTTTACTTAGGTTGATGTGGTACTTTTTAATTTAATTAGGCTCTACCAATATTTTACATCTCTAACATGTCTAGCAGACTAGCCACTCTAACTTGAGTTGACATGGTAGCTTCCCATTTGACTAGGCTCTCTTAGGGCACTAAATGTTATAAATCATGGTGACATGTCTCTTTCTCATTCATTTGATATTTCCAAAGATCTAACATCTCTAATATGTTCAAAGGATTGGATGATTTAACTCATGGAAATGTGGTACCTTCCCATTTAGTCAGGTTCTCCTAGGCTCTGACATTTATGATAGGTTTAAGGACTAGATAATCTATCTTGGGATGACATTGTAGCTTTCCATTCATCCAATATATCCCAAGTTTTGATAGTTATAAGGGATATACTAATCTTTCTCAAGGTGACAAGGTAGCTTCCCATTAATCTAGGCTCTCCTAGGCTTTGACATCTCTGATAAGTATGAGAGATTAGTTTCTCTGACTCATGGAAACATGGAAGCTTTCCATTCATCTAGAATCTCCAAGGATTTGATAGGTCTAGGGGAACTAGCTTATCTAACTTAGGTTAATGTGGTGTCTTCCCATTTATCTGGGTTTTTTAAGGCTCTAACATCTTTGATACATCTAGGGGATTGGCCACTCTAACTTGGGGTAACATGGTATCTTCCCATTCAGCCAAGATCTATTAGGCTCTGTAAATTTCATGAAAACAACTAAGTAATAAAAATAAAAGGAATTTTATACACTAAAACTTACATTTCAAATACAAAGATCTTGATTTGAAATGAAGAACTATAGGTCTATTATTTTTGGAAGGGAACTAGACTCTGGGATATTTGAGTGAAAATCAACCTACAACTTTAACACCATGATTTATAAAAAGAATAAACACTCCTTAGTTCTAAATATAAATTAAAAATAGGCATGTTACTACTTGGGGGAATTAAGGTGATGCATATTTTGAGGATTTGAATAGACATCACTAATGGGAATAAGAGGAAGGACTCTGAAGCTCTAGTTTATGATATTTTTAGAGCGTTCCCTCATTTTTAAGGAATGGGGGAATGTTGGCCACAAAAAAAATATTACAAGAGAAAGATAAAAATATAAATCTAAAAATATAAATAAAATAATACCTAATTTAATTTAAAGTAGACTTAATAAAAAAATTTAACTCACTGATAGGATCTGGTCATCATACAAGAAGCCTCTTCATCAGTTAAGTAAATATTCACTCACATATACACTATATAATCTAGGCACCCAAACACCACTAAAAATAGATGTTTGACTAATAATGACATTAAATTTAGTTAACCAAATATTTTTAAAAAAAACTTCACTCTTGGGGTTGAATGGATAAGTATTTGAGTTTAATTAAGTACACATTCAATGAACTAGACACTACACTATAGTTCTAACTATTTTTAGCAAGTTCCTAAAAAATGTTCACAATTAAAAAAATAATTAATCTAACATAACTAAATTAAATAACCCTTATAAATTAATAAAACTAATTTCAACATCACTATTCAAGGGCTTATTGGTATCATATTATACATTCCCCCATTTGATACAAAGAGTATAAATATACATTATCTCCTTAAGTGTTTAATGAATATTTTTGTGATTGCAATCCCTTAGGAATAATATCATAAAATTTATCTTTAATTCCCACATAATCAATTTAAAAATGTTTATCAATTACCAAGTATCTAAAAAAATAATGTTTGAGTTCAATATGTTTGGTTCTATAACTTTTCTATTACCCCATTATTATAACAAAAAAATATGATGGCTCAAGTTGAACCTCTCTCAAATCAACTAAAATTATTTTATACCATAATCCTTATGTTAAGTCTAATGTAATTTATTTAATTCAGATTCAATAGAGGATAATGCAACTATATTTTGTTTCTTTAATTACCATGAAACCAACCCACTTCTTAATGTGAAGCAATAACCTAAATTTGACTTCTTGTCATCAACATATCCTCCTCATTGTGAATCTATGTATCTAATTAGACTTCATTAAATTTGTAGTTTGAAATTAATACCATGATTATAAGTCCCTCTTACATATCTAAAAATTATTTCCATTACTTGAATATGTTTGAGTGATGGATTGCCCATAAATATAGAAACTAGTAAAACCCCATATATGATATTAGGTCTTGCCATGGTGAGATAAATAAAAAATCCCACCATGATATTAAAATTATTTTAATCAGATGAATTAATCTCATCCTCTCTCATTATATTTTCTCCACTTGTAATCAGATTATCCACTCACTTATAATATTAAATATTGTACTTATTTAACATTTTTTGAACATATTTAGGTTTGCAAATGAACACTTCCTCTTTATTTTGATATAATTTCATTTCCAAGAAAATAATTCATAGTTCAAATATCATCCATCTCAAATTATTATTTCATATCTTCAATGAATCTATTAAACATCTCCATAAAGTTACTTGTAAATATTAAGTCATCTACATAGAGACAAACATATAACACATTAGAACCAAATGCCTCTAGGTAAAGAGTTTGTTCATTTATAATTATTACAATGCCCTGATAAAATAACCAACTATTAATTATTATTAAAAGTCTCTTGATTATTTTTTTATCCCATAGATTTACTTTTTCAACTTATATACCCAAAACTCTTTACCCTTTACCTCAAAACCTTGTGGTTGACCCACATATACTTATTCTTCAATCACTTCATTTAGGAATGAATTTTAAAATAAATTTGATGTATTTTACATAAACTATGATTATTTACAATTATTATATTATATTTATCTCCCACATGTGTTTAAATTACTTCATAGCCAACCCCATATGTTTGTACAAATTCTATTAAAACTAGTCTAGATTTTAGCTTGTCAATTGTACCATCACTCTTGACTTTGGTCTTATATAATAACTTGGTTAAAATAAATAATTTATTATATTTATGATTAATTATATTCCATATATAATTTATTTCAATTGAATCCATCTCAATTTTCATTAAATCATCCAACTCTTTCTTTTGACTAGTTTCTTTATAACTTCTAGGTTCACTAGCCATAGATGGCAATGCAAACATAGTATTTTACTCATAATAATAATAAAAAAAATTACCTTCCTAATATTTTAAAAAATTATCATTATCTCATATTTATTATCTAACATCTAATTGGTTGGATGTGGATTCAACAAATACTTGTACTTGCTTGGAGTTGATGAAGATGGATGACTAGTCTATTTTGAAGAGATAGTATTATTTCTTGATGAACTGAAAACATTTGTGTAAATTTTTAAGACCCAAAAATACAATTAAATAATAATACATAATTAAATTATTAACTCTTTATTTATATGATAAAAATCACCATACATGTCATTTTCAATAAAAATACAATCCCTATAAACTATTATGTATTTATTAGTAAGTTTACAAAGCTTGTATTCTTTAATTTCATCACTTTATCCTATGAAATTATGATCAATAATCTTAGGATATATATTTAGATAAAAATAAACATCATTTTTTTTCACTCTTACCTTGCTTTTTGGTGATTTTAATGTTGACCTTTCCTTCAATTTGGATGGAATTTTCATAACCTGATTGCACTTGGATTTTGAAGGAATCATCTAGTTTGTTGAAATAATATTTTTGACTTGTCATGTGATTTGAGAAACCTAAATCATGAGAAAAATAATATTTCCATCCTCTATTCCCAAAATACATGTGAGAAAATAATCTCACTGCTCTTGTTTTCACTTTGTTTAGCTTGGAATGCTTTTTCTTCATCCTCTTGATTAACTTAATTCTTAGCTAGTAGTATCCAAAAATATTTTATAAAGTATCTTGGTTTTTTTAAATAATGAAAATTAGGGTATCTCTTAATTTTGTCTATGAATTTAGCTTGCTCTTTCCCTTTAAATTTTAGTTTTTGTAACTATCTTGTTTCTAATTTTTATTTTTATTTTGGTAATTCAATCATCTTTCATTAATAAAATAGGATAGATAAAGCCAATTAAAATAAATTTCATGACAAAGCATGATAATATAATCTAAAAATAGAACTAAAATGACACCAAATTTGACTTAAAATATACTCAAGAGAACAAGTGTAACTCACTAATAATATCTACTCATCATGCAAGAAACATCTTCATCAGCCAAACAAATATGCACACTAGACAAGCTCGGTGCCCCAACACCTCTAAAAATATATGTTTGAATAATAATACTATTAAATATAATTAACCCAAATTATAAAGTGAAGCACATAACTTGGGATGAATGGATAAGGATTTGAGCTTAGTTAAGTACACATTCAATGAATTAGACTCTAACAAACACTTCTAGCCATTTTATGAAGTTCTCAAGAAGTATTCATAATTGATTAAATAATTAATCTAGGACATTAATAAATTAAATTACCATAATAAAATAATAAAACATAAATAAAACTAATTCTAACATAAACAATCAAGTTTTGACATTGGCATCATACTCAACATTATGTTTTGGAATCAATATTTGAGATGTTTTAACGTTATTTTTTGTTCAAAGAATGAATGTTTGGTAATAGGTATAAAATTTTATAAATATATTTATATTATAATATATTACATTTAATCATAAATATTAATGTAAAATTAGAGTTTATTGAAATTATAAACTAGAATTTACAAGTGCCAAGTGATAAAATTGGTAAGTACAACCAACAATAAGATACTTATATTTTATATGATACAAGTAGCATCCCCTCTAATGTCCTTAATGCCATATGAGTTGAAGGTACCGATACAAGTTAAAAAAAACATTTATTCACACGTACATGACCTCATCTCAAAGGGGCATATCTTAATTAAGTAGATCCATAATTATTCCAAAAATAGGGGCCTTAATTATTTTTATGAGCCTTCAATCTGATTCTAAAACCATTCATGCTTTTTTTGAATTCACCCCATCCAAAAAATTCATTACACTCATATTGTCTCTATGCACATAGTCTCCATGGGGGGTGATAGCGATAGGGTGGAACCTACTTCCTATAAGGTGGTCCATGAAAATAAAAATTATGGAAGAAGTTGAAAAATGTGGGACTCACTAAATTAATGGAATGAGTTATAGAACATAATGTTGAGATTACCCATGACTTCACAGTGACATAGAATAATTAGAAAGTGACCATATATAGAATCAATATTAACATTTTGGAGGAGTTCATTAGTGAAGTAACTAGAATTTCATGTGTAGGAATCAACGTGTTCAAAGATCAGACAAAAAAACAAGAGTAACTACAACAATTTTATATGATAAATGACTTTGTGTAGAAGGACAAAAAAGGTTTTCCATAGGTTGATCTTTTATGCTATTATCTTGACATTTGCCATCAAATCATGTGGTACATGACACTTGAATTTAAATATACACTCATATTTTCTCATCATTTCCTACTACTTAATCATTTCATTGGATACAAAATCAGTCTGCCCTACTTTTTGCTAATGTCCTTTGAGAGTATCATCCTACTGCACCAAGTGAATGACACCAATCCCATCATTCACCAAGGCTTGATTCTCCCTATAGTTAAGCATGGACAAGACCTTTATGGCTAAGAGGTCCCCCTAGGGGTTCCTTTTCTAGGGAGTAATCCTTGATAGAGGATCCCACTAAGGGATCCCACCAACCCTCTGATCTCACTCACCAAGATAGTTTATCAAATTTCCCTCCTAATGATCTCCCCCTTAAACTATTTATCCCCCACCCAAAACCTATTTATCTAGAATTGGGTACCCCTGTGAAGTTAGACTAGAAATGGAAATCAATTGTGATGGAAGAGATATAAAGGAACAAACTATAATTAGAGAAATTTACCTTGAAGGTTTAACAAGCAAGGTTGGGTCTAGCCAAACTCATTCAAGACTAGAATTCACTTCACAAATAAGTAAAAGCTATAGTTCAGGCCTTTTCTCTTTTTTCCCAACCCACTCAGTCCCCCACCTTTTAATCACCAAAGGTTTTAAAATCCCCCCTCAGGGCTCCCCCAAGGGGGTCTCCCCTAAGTAGTCTCCCTTGTAGGATAAATAAAATAAGTGCCCTAGAATGATCTTCCCTAGGGAAGTGGATTAAGACTCTAGGAAACACACTCAAGCAAAAGTTTCAAAGGAAAAATAGATCATTATAATGAAAGATACTATAAATTAAAAATACTCTTAAGAGGGTTTTTCCTCCTAATTACATTCTGGTTTCTTATTTTTTGCTTTTGTTTTCAGTACTATAACTTTTTGTTTTTTGGTTCCTTAACCCTATTAATGGCCTATTAAAAATTTTGTACTACATTCTAGTGGTTCCATATCCCTATAAAACTTGGGTTTTACCTCATAAAATAAAAAATATAATTATATTTTTTGATTTATAATTGACTATAAATAATGTGTGATAATTAAAATTATAATAAGGTAAGGTTGTGACTATTTGATCTGAGGTAGAGTCTAATAATATTATTATATAGGTGTATGCTCCCTAGATAAAAGTGTATTCAAGTTGTATTTATTGACTATAGACTTTTCCATGTTATTTATGACAAATATAAATTTTTTATCATGTGTTCATATATCTACTGAGAGGGTTGAGATATTATGATTTTGAAATTTACATGTTGATGTCATTGTTTTCCTTCTCTTCACCTTGCAAACCCTAGGGGTACTTTTGAGAGATTTAAAAGTACACAAATAGAAGGGAAGTTAAATGGGTTGAGTTGACTTAAATCACCCCCTTTATAATTAAATGTTTCCTATGTATCCAAATATTCAAAGTAGGAAATTGAGTCACACATAGTTATCCCACCTAGAATCATTATGAAATCATGCTCCTTGAATATATGAATGAAAATAGAAATTTGTCTTTGATAATTAATAATTATATTTATTTAATTGATTTTAGGTGAATTAGACTTGATTTGGGACTACTACTAGTGTTTGATATTAAATTTTGGAATATTAGTGCAAATTATTTCAATGTATAATAGTGTAAAAAATAGATGTTAGATGGAAATCAATTCCTTTTAAATGATATTTTTATTTTCTTATATAGTGAAACCTTTGAAAAATTTACTTTATGCAACCCTAAAAAACATAAAAACCCCAAATTAATTATCTAAATTCAAAAACCATCGACTAAATGGTTTGGGGATAATGCCACTTTAGCTATATGAATAGTAGCTATCCAAGGCCATTGAGTGTCACTAGACTCAAATGCACATTACCTACAATATAATGAATCACAACATTACAAACAGATCTATATTCTATGTATATGATTAAAAGAGAGTTTATAATATTCATGCCCCCATAAAAACCA
Organism: Torreya grandis; assembly: GCA_037957365.1. Lineage (NCBI taxonomy): Eukaryota > Viridiplantae > Streptophyta > Pinopsida > Cupressales > Taxaceae > Torreya > Torreya grandis. The sequence continues at coordinate 8,457 of JARHVA010011665.1, read as the reverse complement.
TAGTCCCAATAGATTTGAATTAAAATGACAAAGATTCTCCTTCGAATCTATAAATTGTATTGTATTTGATATGCACATGAACCAATATCATGCCCTTTTATTTTAAAATTGTATTTGTGTTCATGAACAAGTATCATGTCCCTTGAATTTTGTGCCAAATGATATATAACAACATTCCTCTATATGTTTAATTATTATTATATTTGAAATCTATAATATTTTATCTTATAATTTTTTTTTCATATGCCCATGTATATGCATTTAAGGTTATATGAATCTTAACTTTGAGTGATTTTAAATTTAGTTCATATACATGTCATATGCCCCTGTAATTTGTATCAATGTGCCAATATCTATCATGTATCTAATTTTTTAAGTTATTTGAATCTTTTAACCATGTATTTTGTAATTAAATATGATATTTGAATATTTGAACCATTTTTTCTATCATATAAAATTATTTTTGAAATAATGTGAATATTTAAAACTTGTATTCTATCATAGAATATAATTTTTATACTCATAGAGGCTTGGATGTATAATACAAACCCATTATAATGCACCATTTTATGATGAGGGATATATCTATTAAGTCAATCATTTTTAAATAATATTGAACTATATCGTGTGATCATGTATTATCATATCAACATGTGGAGAGTATGTTATCACAATAATGCAATTATCATTGAAGCAAGCATGTAACATGTGTAATGAGAGGCATAAAAATGTCATGTATAAATAAATATAAAAATGAGTCACATAGTAAAACAACCATCTATAAATTATAATATGTAGTAAAAGTGAATTATATGAATCATGGCACCACTAATCAAACTCAACATGCATAAAAAGCATAAACATAATGTAATGTCATAAAATATTAGACATAATAACATGTATTCATATAATGGACATGTTTAAATGTAACATATACAAGTAAAAATTGTAAACATATTGTGAAGAGAAATAGTAAATGGACATGTTCAAATTTTCTCAAGTACCAAAAAAATAGCACACACATAGGACCAAGGGCCAAAAGTAATGGACATGTTCAAATTTATCACACCCCAATCAAATATTGCACATATAGGGCCAAGGGACACATCTAAGAGATATTTTAAAATTTCACACATACCAAGAGAATATTATACATATATGGTAAAGAGATATACAAAATAATCAATTAATGTCTATTTTATCATGCAATAAAGTAAACAACATCTAAGGAGCATAGAACAAGTGAAAATTAGTCTAAACCATCCATATGTATCAATGTAAAATCATAAAAAAGTGGCATATCTAAGTATCAAAATGTAAAATATGGTAAAATATAAGGCAATTGTAAGATATATCACTCGACATGGTGAAGAAGTCATATAAAGATGTAACCTGTAGAATAAGATACTATTATAATAGGGATTATCACTAGGTAGAAGGTAGTTTGGCATCTAATAAGCCATGTATAATATGTATGTCTTGCATCACACTAATATACCTCATGAAATTCATGTGTGTATCAAAAATAATATGTTATCTACCAAAACATGTGATAAATAACATATGTAAAGAAGTCTTTATTATTTATTTTTTAGAATATTTTTTGTATTTTTGAAATACTTATTTTTTAATTTTTAAAATATTTGAATTTTTAGTAGTTTTGAAATATTTTAATGGGTTTAAATTTTTGAAAATTTTGAATTTTTTTATGTTATTGAAATATTTGACTATAAAATAAACAAACCTATGACCCCATCAATGGGAGGACCGTAGTGCATCCATATATAATAGAATTAAAGGGTGAATTTTTTGTGAATTAAAAGTGTTATGTGTAGATGAATCTAAATCTGAAAAGGATTTTTTTGTTGTAACATAAATGTCTTGATAACTACTCATATAATAATTTTTAAGTGTTTATATGTTTAAATTTAATTAGCCAGTTAAATTAGATGAACATTAAACTATTTAAATTATGATATATATATATATATATATATATATATGTATGTATGTATGTATGTATGTATGTATGTATGTATGTATGTATGTATGTATGTATGTGTGTATGTATAATGTTAATATAGTAATTTAAATAATTTTAAATGAGATATAGATGGTAATAAATATTCAAATGTAATAAACCTATATTGGGTATAATTTATGTTGAATGTGAAGGTAGACATGTGATGTAAAATTGGTTGAAAATACTTGTGAACTATCGTAACCAAAAATAGGATTTTGTGATGTATTTGGATAGGGAAACAATAGTTTGATAGGGGAACATGTAAACCTTTTCTATTTACTATGGCCATGTTCTATTTGATTATGACATCATTTTTTTTATATGATCACTTGCGAATGTCTAAGAGGATCTATTGATAACATGCATGTGTATATTTGATGTGCGAAAGACCTATAAAATTAAAACCCTAGATCATTCACAATAAACCAAATGGTTATAAAATATAAATGGGGGAATAAGAAAAATGTAATATATAATATATCTTTAAAAAATCTTGTATAATCTAAACATCAACTACATAGCCCAAAATGGCCGTAGGTCAATGCAATTATATCTCCTAAAGTGAGTGTGTGGATCTTGATATTTTATATATGAATAAAAATATATATATTAAAATGAATGATTTAAAATAAGGGAAATTTATTTATAATAAAATATATTAATACATGACTTATGAATTTTATAATAAACTAGAATTGAAATTGAAAATATTATTGCCGATTGCTCAATGTGTAGTAGAGCTACCAAGTAATTAGTAGATGATGATTTGAGAGGCCTTAGTGTGATTACATATAGGAATATTTAGAATATTAATATTATCTTGACTTGATAAATTAGACATTTAATATGAAATGGATAAAATTTAAAAATTTACCATTAGAACATGGAGGACAAGGCCTCACTAGTGAATAAGGTTGGGCTACAACTTTATCTACCTAGTATGGTCTTGTCCCAAATGATAGAGACTTGTGGTATTTGTGTGATACAAATATATAAGTATAATAAGTATACCTTGATGATTTTTATAGTAATTAAAATATAATAAGTGGAATAGTGAATAATTTCAAATATATTTCAAGTTAAGGAATGTCAAATAGACTAAGTAAGATAAAGATGCTAAGATCAAACATTGTTAGGATCTTAATGATTAAATTTGAGTGTCTACATCATATCCCCATACCATAAATGTCCCCCATTAGTATAGTGATGTGAATCTTACTTGTGTAAGATACCTCAATGCAAAAATTTAAAGAATGACATTGAAAGTAGTTATTATCCATATTTGAAAATTAAAAATTTAAAACTTGAAATTTGAAATTTTGAAAAGAGATACATGTAATAATTAACATAAATTATTATGCAATATAATTTTCCTATAAATTTAAAACAAAGAATTTTGTTCCCCCTTGTTGGTGTATTTAGATAAACATTGAAATTATGGTGAATTGAGAATGATCATGTTTTAAATTTAAAACCAGTGAAAGACTTTATGTTGGAAAGATTGTACACTCCAACTCTCATTTGAATGTGTAGAGTAGTTTCTAAAATAATTTAAGTGGTGGAACTACCAATTATGGCTCATTATAATGGAAAAAGTGAAACCATAGACTTTGAGTGTCACTAGACTCTAATATGGACCACTTTCAAAATGAAGTTAAATAACACTTATGTAGATGGATTTATACTCTATTTTAAAATTTTATAAATTTGAAATTAACATGTAAAAACATGAACATGGATTAATATTATGCCACATGTGCTTGTATTGTATTGATATAAAATGCCAATTGAACTTGTAATTATTTAAAAACTATAACATATAATTATTTTTCACATGCCTATGTATATGAATAAGTATATATGAATATATTTTTAATAAAATATAGGATGAGTGCACATGCATGTCACAAGATCCCATAATTTAAAAATTCTAAACCATGCTATAATTATAAAAATTGTCACTATAAATAAACCAAAATTTTGTTATTCATAAGGAATTAAATTTTTCAAGATAAGACCATTGTGATGCCCCCTTTTGATATGAGATACATAACCTTAAATTCACTAATATGAAAATATAACTTGTTAAAATGTGAAATATATAAGCATGTAGTAGCATATGAATTATTTTAATTACATTACATCATAGTATTGAATATAACATTGAGATGCATATGAAACATGTGTCAGACAAATATATCATTGAAACACATGATTAGCATGTGAATGATACGTATAAGGTAAAAAGACTAAAAATATAAAAAAAATGAATGATATGAATCATATAACCATGTTAACAAGCAATGAATATATAATTAATGTCACACAATGTTGTGTAATTTACATAAAATGTCACACATAAGGCCCAAAGGCCACATATAAGGTACATATGAATGTTGTACAAAGAAACAAGGCCAAAGAATGTTGGATAATTAACCTTATTTAGGTCCTTAATATATTTCTTTAGGCTTCTTCTAATTTTTTAGTTGTGTGTATTTATTATATTTATAAATGAATTATATCTTTTCCTTTTGAGGTGTCACTCAACTCTCTTAACCACTTTTTGGATTAGAGAGTTACTTTCACAAGTAACTCATCCCCCCAACATGTAAAACAAATTTTAATCATTTTTAATATGATTAGGTCACTTGGAACACATGCTAAGTCTTGCAAATATAACTCTTTATTCCTTATAGATCTATTTATTGAGCTCATCTCTTTCATTCTTCATGTTTTATAATCTTGATCTTACTGTTGATCATGTTTCCTCGTGATTCTATTTTGGAATAAGGTAATTGTCTCTTTATTATCCTATTCATATTATTTACTCAGAGATTCATTGCTTTAAAACTTCTAATAAATTATGTGGTTTTTCTTCGTTTGATAGTTTCCCCACTTGTCAAATCTCTTGCCTCAACTTTGTGGTTTTATTTCACTTCAAGGTAACATTATTCCTTAAGTTTTTCCATTGATTATTAAAAAATATAATTACATATTTTTCAATATTATTTCATGGTATTGAATCATGTTTCTCTTTTGACATTGAAACTTAAGTTGTGCAGGTTTTTTGGAAGAGAAAGTTGAATTTTTTTACAAGGTCTTGCACCATTGCATCGGATTTCAACCTCTTTCTTCATTTTTAGCTTAAATTTCATCATTTTTTTGCATATTTACATTATAATTTTCATTTCAATTTTCTCTCAAAAGGAATATTTTTCAAATTTTTAAAGTTAGTTACACAAATAAAATATGTCATTTGATTTTTTTTAACTTATCACATAAAAAACTTGTCTAAAATAAAGGACATATATTTTTGTTGGCAATTGTAGTTTCTAAAAAAAAATTATTTTTTTATATATATTTTAATAATATAATATTAAAATTTTATTAAAAACCTATTTTTTAGAAATCATAAAAAACATAATTGTTGGTTTTTATTTTAAAAGATGTAATTAAAAAAATATTTTTTAATTTTTTTTTGCATTTTCCTCACTTTGTTTTTTAATTATTTTCAAAATAAAAAATAAAACTTTTAATTTTTTTATATAAAAAAAACAAATTCAATTTTTTTTATGATATATATATTGGTTTAAAAATTAAAACAGCTAATTAAAGTATTTACATAAGGTTTTAAGTCTTATTCAAATAGTGTTTGATTTTTTATAAATCCATAGCTTAATTTGAAAGCAAATTTTGGTATTTTGGGTGTGGACATATATATATATATATATATATATATATATATATATATATATATATATATATATGTATGTGTATATGTATATATATATGTATATGTATATATATGTATATATATATGTATATATATATATATATATGTATATATGTATATATATGTATATATGTATGTATATATATGTGTATATATATGTGTGTATATATATATATATATATATATATATATATATATGTATATATATGTGTGTATATATATATGTATATATATATATAGAGAGAGAGAGAGAGATTTAATTCATTTCACTTTCCTTTATATATATATATATATATATATATATATATATATATATATATATATATATATATATATAGAGAGAGAGAGAGAGAGAGATCTAATTCATTTCACTTTCCTTTAAATCTAACTATTTTTTAAGAAAAGTAATTTCTCTTTCTCTTTTTATTCATGTTTTTTATTGTGAGTATTTTTTATCTTTGGAAATTTTGTTGAGATGAATATATTTATAATGTCCTTTTGATAAATCAATATTTATAATTATTATTTCTTTCAATTATTCCAAAATTTGTATCTTTTTCACTTTTGGCTTTTAAATTATCTATTTGTTTAGTTTTTATGAAAACTATGTAGACTATTTCTTTTAAAAATAATAAAATTGTTGCTATTAAGAAAAAAATTGCATGTCAAAGTAAAACTATTACTACATTATATAAGTCAATTGTTGTACTTCAAATTTATTTTAATAAGAACATGAAAAACATTAAATCCTCATTAGGTACACTCAATGAAAAATTTACATATTTTTCTCATGACACTAACTCTTATAATAGTGAAATATATTGTGCTTGTCAAACAATGAAAACTTCTTATACAAACCGTGACTTAAAAATTAGGAAATCTATAGGATATTTAGGTGGTGGACTTGGTAAGTGTGAAAATGGTATTATTGACCCTATTTATCCTAAATCAAACAAAAATTATAAAGTTCTTTTCTATAATACTTCAAATGTTTCTAATGAAAATTTTGAATCATATTTTCCTCCTCACCACATGACTTATAATGCAACTTATTTTATTTATCATTCTTGGAATTCTCATGATTTATTTAAACATGTTAAACCTTGTGTCATTATAGAAAACATGGAAATTATATATCTAAATGTTGGAAATTTCATTTATGTAAATTTTATGCTAAATATATACATGACACTTTGAATTGATGGAAAATTACTAAATCTCCTACCTATAAGGTTAACATTGTTTGGATTCCTATAAATAATGGATCTTATAGATAATTTTATTTGTATTCATGTGATGCTTCTTTTCTTGCTTTACTTTATATATATATATATATATATATATATATATATATATATATATATATATATATATATATATATATATATATATATATGAAACACATCTTCTTTGTCTCCATTTTGAGTCAAAATCTTTTTTGCATTCCTTACTTTTATTTTACATACAAAATATAGTTTTATTGGAACACATTACTCTTTTGATTAACTTTTTTTCATGTATAATTTCACACTTTGTGATGTAAGTTATTTTTTATTCATTTTCTTTGTTATATATATATATATATATATATACAAGAAACACATCTTCTTTGTCTCCATTTTGAGTCAAAATCTTTTTTGCATTCCTTACTTTTATTTTACATACAAAATATAGTTTTATTGGAACACATTACTCTTTTGTTTAACTTTTTTTCATGCATAATTTCACATTTTGTGATGTAAGTTATTTTTTACTCATTTTCTTTGTTTTACATCTACCTTTATTACATTATGTATATATTGTATTTTTGACATATTGATTACTTAACTTGAAATATTGGTGTTAGCTTGTTTGTTTTTTAAGGTTTTGTGGATCATTTCTTCTTCTTTTTGATCTTTATTTCATCACAAATAAACCACATTATCTAAAGAGGATTATTAAATCTTCTTGATGATCACACTTTCATCCTTGAAACTTTTGGCAACACCTCTTTTTTGTTCTCTCAAACTACTATAATTTTTCTATAACAAAATTTATATTAAGTGGGAGTATTATGTAATTTCAACTCCATTCCTTGTTTATAAAAAGGTTTCTTAAAATTTGTAACCCAAAATTAAGTTTAAGGGGGAGTGTTTCAGAGTTAACATTATTTGCATCCTTCCTATAGTATTTTAGGATTATCCTAAGCCTTAGTTATGTGTACATTTATGATATTTATAAATTTATTTTATACTAGTAATTTTTTATGTCACTCACTTCTCTTGTCCACTTGTTGGATTTGGTAATTAATTTTAAAAGAAAACCCTACCCCCACATTTTACATTCATCCTCTTTTATTTTAATAATATTTGGAAACTTTTCCCACATGTTTAATATATTACACATGTAACTCTATATTCCTTCAAGCTCCATTTATTTATCTTTTCTCTTTCATTATTCATTTTGTGAAATATTGATCTTTCTTTTATCTTGCATCCTTGTGATGCTCTCTCTCTCTCTCTCTCTCTCTCTCTCTCTCTCTCTCTCTCTCTCTCTCTCTCTCTCTCTCTCTCTCTCTCTCCTCTCTCCTCCTCTCTCTCTCTCTCTCTCTCTCTCTCTCTCTCTCTCTCTCTCTTCTCTCTCTCTCTCTCTTTCTCTCTCTAAATTTTATTACTATGTACTTGTGGATTCATTGTTTCAATACTTCTAATAAATTATGGGT
>JARHVA010011664.1:0-36309 GCA_037957365.1 Torreya grandis | reverse complement strand
ATACATCCACATGTGTGATATATGCCATCATCAAATGCTTACTCAGCTCTTCTTGCCACATTGTAAAATTGGCTAAGTATGGGAAAACACAGTCAAACTATCTAAGATCCCAAATTTGCACATGAATATATTTTGATGCACTTATATGCATGATTTAAACTTATTGAATATAAAATAGGACCAAAAATTAACAAATCCATATGATAATTTTATCCATACACCTCCACGCATGCAAATTCTAACATCATCAGCATGCTTACTCAGCTCTGCTTGAACCCTTTGCAAATTTGGCTAAGTATGGGAACTTGGTGAATTTTTTATGAGAAGCCAACTTTGTACCCTCATCTCTTTAACCATGATTTTATGCATGACTTTATATCTAGTTCATAATAATTAGGGACTAATGTGATCAAAACCATATGACCAAATCCACTTGACTCATCCACACATGGTAATTATGATGTCATCAAACTATCTACTCAAATTTTTTGCCATTGGACCCAATCTATCTAGATGAAAAGTATGGACAACCAGATGAATTCCACTTATGTACGCAAGCTCTAAAATAATATAAAACATCTTATAGGACCCCTTTCTCATGCTCAAAAATTCATACTCATCCTTGAGCATCTCTAACCATGCCAAAACTAAAGATTAACCAAACTAACTTCCAGCACACTTTGTTAAGCATATTGCACACTTTATCATTGTTGCTTAGGTTATAAAAGCACATAATTCACTTACTAGGACACCTCCATGACATCACCATGACATCATTGATAAATCTCCTACAACATGACATTTTCTCTTAGATTTTGCATCCTTCTAAACAAATTATTTTGGTAGGCCTTAGGCATGAATTTCCCCTTCATGTTGGCCACCATTCTATCCTATGACATTATAATTTCCTTTCCCCTTATTATTTCTTCATGTATTCCATCCCACCATAGGGATTCATGACCCTTAAAACTTATTAGTACAAAACTCACCTTCTTTACCTCATTCACCTCTTCATAGTCAAAGTACTTATCCATTGTTGTGATCTAGTCAATCAGCTCTTCAACATTTAGAATGCCCTCATATATTGGTACTTCCAATTTGGGATTTAATGTCATACCTATCACTACTCTGATTAACCTTTCCTCCACTCTATCTTCCTCTCCTTCTTCTACAAATTCTTCTTGAGGAACCTTATCCTCTCCTTCACTCACATCATCTATATTCATCTCTCTTCTCTGTGCCAATTCTATAGCTTGCAATTTGTCCTACAAGTTTCTCACCTCAACTACCAATGCATAAAATTAATATAACATTGTTTGGGATGATTCTACTCCAAATCCTCTAAATTTCATGTTTTTTTAATTTCATCCCAAGATCTCTTATCTCTAATACCAAATGATGCATAGGAAACATTAAATCAACTCTCACCTTTTCTTGTTTCAATATGACACCTATTGACAAAGGCTCATTGGAAAATTAGTTTAATACATGATTTATTATATCTTGGTTATGTTATGGTTCTCATGATCTTCTTCCCACTCATTCAATTCCTCTTTGATCTACTAATCAATCCACACATCCTCAAAGTATAACTATTTCATCTCTCTCTGCTTTTATCTTGTGTTGTTACTTTTTAGTAGCCTTTTTATCCTTTTTAAATTATACAAATAGGTGCTGATTGATATTGGGAAATTAATGTGATATTTTACCACTCTCTATCATTTTATTCCTCTCCAAGAGTTTTCTTGTCTTAACTCTTTTCAAAATTCACTTTTCTAGACACCTTCAAGGCCTAATTAGGTCTCTTCTAATCTGTTACACACATAGTCATTCTAAATCCGTGCACAAGAGTTTGTACTAATAAAAAAATTCTAAAATAATTTATATCAAATTTAAACCTAAATAATTACAAATTTTGATAATTTTTTTTAGTGGATTCTTTCTCAATGTCCTTTTTAGTTTCTAAACCCTAGTTTAGGGTTTTCATTGCATGTGTCAACCCGAAAAGGGTAATTTTGAAATATTAAAATTATAAATAGATTTAAAACTATTATGATGGTTTATTATGGTCTATATAACCCCCATTTAAATTTATAAATTCATTATATCTCTTTTAGATACCGTTGTTCATCATTTAGCACAAGTTTTGGGTTTGACTATGTGTCAAGACATAGTCTACAACAAGGTTTGAACATAATACACTTATGAAATATATATTTAATGACTTGAAACTATATAAAAAACTTAATAACATTTAATAATTATCATACCAATCATAAACACTTTTCAACCAATCTTCCATACAATCTTTCTCATTGTTGATGCATACTCAAGCTTTTGTCTTGAACATAGAATACATGAAAGGCAGGGTTTGCAACGTTAGTTTTAAAATTGAGAAACTTTATATTGAATTTCTTGGAGTTATCACCTAATATTATTATAATATGTTATATTTCCCCTTATATTTTTAATCAAATCAACATTCTACAATATATTTCCTTTCTTACTTCATATACATAGGAACACAGAGTATGAGAGAGTCTGTAAAGGTTTTAACTTTAAAACTTGAGGTGTTAATATTTATTTTATTGAGGTTAAATTCATTCATATTCAAATTACATCCCATAAACTATCTCAACCTTCAATATTTACAATTTTTATGTTCCCTATAACTACTTCGACGATTCTTGATCCCATCAAGAATGTTGAAAGACTTCAAACTACCCAAATTCCTACCACACCTATAAAAATGACTCATTATGTGATTCATGTATTTAAAGAGGTAATATTTAAACCTGATATATTATAACCAATAATAATACATCATTTAAACTCTTATAATCACGACTAAGGACCCAAAACTTTAACAAGAAATTCAAAAATTCAAATTTGGGAAATTGGTAGGAAAATGTCAATGTCAAGTTCTATCCATTCTAAACAAAATTTGACACTTGCAGAAGATTCTCAAGTATGAAATATGGCTCCTAAATCCCTTAAATCACCCTAAACAAGATACATGACTCCTAGACACATTATCAAGCCAAAATTGTGTAAACAAAACAAGACTAGAATCATCTTTAGAAGGATGCTCATGCATCATACATGTAGCTCCATCCACACTTATCACACACTTCCCATTCATATTATAAAGATTAGTGACACTAGGAATATACTAAAAAGGTTATGTAAATTCATAATAATAATATTTGTAACTCCCTCTTCCTTACTCTAGCTCTATTTATTGAGTTCTCTTCTCTCTCATTCTACACTACAACATTAGATCTTTTCACACTTACTCATGGCTTGAAGCCCACTCTTTGTCTCTTTCTCTTTCTCTTTTCTTATAATATGATTTTACTTGGATAATAGTGTTGTTTCAAGCCTTATTAGTACATATGGGGGTTTTCCCATTGATTTGGTTTCCTCACCTAACAAATATTATGTCTCACATTTGTGGTTACGTAACTTTGAGGTAACATTATTCTTGTATACACTCATTTATTCATTCTCAATGTTACTTTTAATTATATTTGTATAATTTATAACATGGTGTTAGAGCATTCATATAATTTTCAAATTTAAATTTACTTATTTTTTATCAATCATCATTACATGACATTTAAACTAACTTTATTCTTGGCTTTTAAAATGCTATATATAAAATTTATTTCTAAAATAAAAAAATTATGCACTTAAGCATCGAAATAAGTGTCAAAACATGACTATTAATGCATTTTAAACCTTTGTTAATGATAAATTGGATAATATGCATCGATTAGTTGACATGTTTAATGACAATTTTACTTTTTTTGAATACAATAATGTCTTTAATGATGATATCAAATGTAATTCTAGTAAAATTGTATTCCTTCATACAATCATTTTCCAAATCCTAGCTTGAGAATCATGCTTTCTAATGGGTTATAATGGAGGCGATCTTTTAAAACATGAAAATAACATTGTTGAGCCCATTTTTCTCAAATTTAACACAAATTTTACATGGTTTGGTTTTAATTCCTATAATGATAATTTGAAGTCATATTATCCCCCTCACTAAATGACATTTCAAAATAGTGATTTTAAATATCATAATACTTATGGTGATTATAATGCTTTCTCACGTTTATACTCTGATTAAAAATATTAAAATTTGTGAGCATTGTGGTAAATATAAGCATCATTTTTCTAAATATTGGAAAACCACTAAAATACTTCATTCAAATCTTAAGCCACTTTAGCTACCTAAAGTTATGGTATCTTCTTAAGACTTTGGTGATCACTCTTTTGATCAATCCTCAATTGCTTCAAGAATATCATCTTTTAAAAAAAGTGACACATCATATTTGTCTCATTTGTGATCAATTTAAAGCTTATAATTTTATGCATTCCTTGATTTTGTGCTTACTTGTTTTTGTAAGTTGTCATGGAAATATTGTTTATTTGGAGTTAATAACTTTTTAATAACTTGTTTTTCATGTAGGATTTAGCACTTTGTTATAGAAGTTGTATTTTCCTTATTTTGTCTTTTATTATATATAATTTTATTACATTTATTGTATGTAGTTCATATTTTATGAAATATTGTTTACGTAACATGAATAATGGTGTAAGATTTTATTTTTCAGATATCATTGACATTTTTTTCCATATCCTTATTTTTTGGTATTTGTTCTAATGTGGATTGACCATTCTTGTCCAAAGAGGATTTTTGGAGATTGTTGATGATCACATCTTCACCTTTTCAAACTTCTTAGCGACACCTTCTCTTCTTATTTCTTCTTTCAAAATAATTTTAATTCCTTTTGATGGAATTTGTCATCATGGGGGTATATTATGTAATCTCAACTCCATGTTAGCTTCATTACTAATTTATTCATTTTTAGTTTCCATATAGTTTACTTCATTTTTAATTTCACTATTGAGTGTTTCCATGGAATTTTATTCATTATTACTTTCATAATTAATGTTTTCATGTCATTTTATTCATTGTTAGTGGGTAAATCATCATGCATAGATTCATCATCAAAAAGTAAAAATTTCATACTTTGAATGTGGACTTGCAACATAAAGGTAAAAATTCATCATCATTATTTATTTCATCATTATCTATGACATTTGGTTCAGTGGGGATAGTATATCTACGAGATTCATCACCCATGACTAGACAAACTTGATAGATTTTGAGGGTGGTGACAAAAAAAACTTGATACCTTTTGTTTTCCATTATGCAATGCATATAATGATGTAGATAATAATAGTGGGTTCAAGAACTTTGAAAGAGATAAAAAAACAAACATTGGAAAAAGTGTTTTGTTCATTATGCAAGGAACGCATACATGTTATAACATGTACACGTTAATTTATTAATATTAATTAGAACATAAGAATATCAATTATATGTATATATATTATAAGATATTTTATAATGTAATATATTACTAATAATTTAAATATATTAGTACTATATAAAATATAGTAGGATAATATATATTATAATACTTGTGTATATAATATTATTATTGTTTATACCTTTGATTCAAAGGTTCTATTTGACTTTTGTTCAAGGATGTATTTATACATATTTTTAATTTTTAATAAAATCAAGGTTGATTAACCATAAATCACATCCTATACAATCATTTGGGCTCAATTTGACACAAATTAGATCATTTACTGCACCAATTACCTAACTAGCTCTATATGTGATAAAATCAGGGCTAATTGAGCCCCAAATCAAATCTTATAGTCGTAATTAGGTTGAAGGGACTAAAATTGGCCCCAATGATTTTCATGATTGAATCCACCATCTATTTGGTTCATTATGCGATAAAATTGGGGTAGATTGATGCCAAAATCACACCATATACAATTAAAATTATGTTCAAGCATGGTTTCGATGGGTTATAATGTAGGTGGTCTTGTAAAACATGAAAAAAACATTGTTGAGCCCATTTTGGTCAAATTTAACATAAATTTTACATGGCTCAGTTTTAATGCCTATAATATTAATTTAAAGTTATATCATCCCCCTCACTATATGACATTACAAAATAGTGATTTTAAATATCATAATATTTAAGGTAATTATAATACTTCTCATGCTCATGTTCATTCCCTTTATTTTTCTCTCAACACTTGTAATTACTCTAGAATTTTGTACCTAAACTTTTTCCTCTTATTTGAACAAGATTCATCACCCATGACTAGGCAAACATGATATCTTTTGAGGATGGTAACCAATAAAAAACAAGATACCTTTTATCTACCATTATGCAAGGCACAGAATGATGCAAAGAATAATAATAGTAGGGACAAGAACCTTGAAAGAGGTAAAACACAAATGTTTTAAATAGTGTTTTGTTCATTATACAAGGAATTCATACATGTTATAACATGTACACATTATATATTAATATTAATTAGAATATATGAACATTAAATATATGTATGTATGTATGTACATATTTTGTGTGTGTGTGTGTGTGTGTGTGTGTGTGTGTGTGTGTGTGTGTGTGTGTGTGCGTGTGTGTGTGTGTGTGTGTGTGTGTGTGTGTGTGTGTATTGTAAAATATTTTATGATGTAATATAATATTAATAATATAAATATATTAATACTATATATAATAAAATAGTATAATATATAATATAATATTTTGCATATAATATTATTATTGTTTATACTCTTAATTCAAAGGTTCTCTATGACTTTTATTCAAGTATTTATTTATACATTTTGTTTCTTTATAATTGCTTTAATTCTTCATAAAATCAAGATTGATTAATCATAAATCACATCCTATACAATCATTTGGGATAAGTTTCACCCAAATTGGATCATTGATTACACCAATTACCTAATTGGATCTATATATGTGATAAAATTAGGGCTAACTGAGTCCCAACTCAAATCTTATAGTCATAGTTAGGTTGAAGGGACTCAAATTAGCCTTGATTGCCTTCATGATTGAAGCAGCCATCTATTTGGTTCATTATGCAATGCAATTAAGGTAAATTGATACCAAAATTACATAATATACAATTAAAATCAAGTTCAAACATGGTTCTAATGTTTTTTAATGTAGGTGATTTTGTAGAACATGGAAACAACATTGTTGAGCCCATTTTGTTTAAATTTAACAAAAATTTGGCATGGCTTAGTTTTTAATGCCTATAATGGTAATTTGAAGTCATATTGTAATTTCAAAATAGTGATTTTAAATATCATAATACTTATGGTGATTATAATGCTTCTTGCGCTCAAACTTTGATTAATATATTTTTTTATATAAAAAAATAGCATCATGTTAAATATAGGCATCATTTTTATAAATGTTGGAAATTACATCTATATAAATTTTTTGGTAAATCAACTCATGACATTTTGTTTTATTTGAAAACCACTAAAACACTTTATTCAAAGCTTAAGCCACTTTAGCTACCTAAAGTTATGGTATCTTCTTGAGACTTTGATGTTCATTCTTTTGATAATTCCTCAATTTCTTCAAGAAGGTCATCTTTTAATAAAAGTGACACATCTTATTTGTCTCACTTTTTGTAAGTTTAAAGCTTATAATTTTATGCATTCCTTTTTTTTTTGCTTACTTATTTTTTTAAGTTGTCAAGGAAATGTACTTTATTTAGAGTTAATTATTTTTTACTAACTTCTTTTTCATGTAGGATTTATCACTTTATTATGGAAGTTGTATTTTTCTTCTTTTGTCTTGTAATATATATAATTTTAGTACATTTATTAATATAGTTCATATTTTATGGCATATTGTTTACTTAACACGAATATTGGTGTAATATTTTGTTTTTCAAGTATCATTGACCTTTTTTCCCATCTCCTTATTTTTTGGTCTTTGTTCCAATGTGTATTGACCATTTTTATCCACAAAGTATTTGTGTATATTGTCGATGATCCCACCTTCACCTTTGCAAAATTCTTAGCAACACCTTCTCTTATTATTTCTCCTTTCAAAATAATTTTAATTATTTTAGATGGAAGTTGTCATCATGGGGTTATATTATGTAATGTAAATTCCATGTTATCTTCACTACTAATTTCTTCATTTTCAGTTTTTGTATAATTTACTTCATTTTTACTTTCACTATTGAGTGTTTCCATGGAATTTTATTCATTTTTATTTTCGCAATTCTATGTTTTCATGTTTTTTATTCATTATTAGAGATAAATCATCATGCATAGATTCATCGTCAAAATATAAAAACTTCATACTTTAAATGTGTACTTCAAACATAATGGTAAACAATCATCATCACTATTCATTTAATCATTATCCATTTCATCATTATTTATGCAATTTGGTTCATTGGGGATAGTGTATCTACCTTTTTTTGAGAAAATTGTTTGCATTCATTCCCTTTGTTTTTCTCTCAACACATGTAATTGATTTAGAATTTTGTACTTTAAATTTCTCATCTTCTTTGAATGAGATTCATCGTGCATGACTAGACAAACTTGATAGATTTTGAGTGTGGTGACCAAAAAAAAACTTGATACCTTTTGTCTTCCATTATGTAGGGTACAAAATGATGTAGAGAATAATAGTGGGGACAAGAACCTTGAAAGAGATTAAAAAACAAACATTGGAAAAAGTGTTTTGTTTGTTATGCATGGAATGCATACATGTTATAACGTGTATACTTTAAATATTAATATTAATATTAATTAGAACAGATGAATATATATATATATATATATATATATAAGTGTGTGTGTGTATATTATAAAATAGTTTATAATGTAATATAATATTAATAATATAAATATCCTTGTACTATATATAATATATATTATAATACTTATGTATATAATATTATTGTTGTTTATACCTTTGATTCAAGGGTTCTCTATTAATGTTTTTCAAGGATTTATTTATACATTTTATTTCTTTATACTTGCTTTAATTTTCATAAAGTCAAGGTCGATTAACCATAAATCACATCCTATACAATCACTTGGGCTCATTTTAGCCCAAACTAGATCATTGATTGCACTAATTACCTAACTGGCTCTATATGTGATAAAATTGGGGTTTAATCCCTAAATAAAATCTTATAGTTGCAATTAGGTTGAAGGAACTCAAATTAGCCCCAATTGCCTTCGTGATTGAAGTAACCATCTATTTGGTTCATATGCAATGAAATTTGGGTAGATTAATGCCAAAATCACATCATATATGATTAAAATTGGGTTTAAACATGGTTTAATAAGCACTAAATCACATCCATGATTGACCGTAATTACCTCCATGATCGAACCAATCAACAATTTTATTCATTATGTGATGATATTAAAGTTGATTAAGGCCTAATTCACATCTTATATAATCAAAATTACATCTATAATTTAACCAAATGGTTCTTTACTTCATTATCTAATAAAATTGGTGTAGATTGAGCCCTAAATATCATTTTATAGTAATATTTAGGTTTAAAGGGCTCAAATTGGCCCCAATTACTTTTATGATTAAACTAATTGATTATTTGATTTATTTTGATATGACATTAGGTTTGACTAAGCCCCAAATTACATCTTATATAGTCAAAATTAAGTTCATAGGGTTCCATTTCACCCATATTACATCATTGATTATAGAAATTGACTAATTGGCTTAATATGCCATGAAATATGAGCTAATTTATCACTAAATCACATCCTATAGTCGGTAATTAGGTTCAAGGGGTTCATATTATCCCCAATTACCTTCATAACTACATTTATTATAAAATTATGGTTGATTAAGCCATAAATTACATTTACAAGGCTCACTTGGTCCTAAATCACATCTATAATTGTACCAATTGACTAATTATATCAATTAATGATGGAATCAAAGCTATTTTATCGACAAATCATGTCTTACTCTTGTAATTAGGTTGAATGGGATGAAATTGGCCTCAATTACCACCATGATTGAACAAATTAATTAGTTTGGTTGATTATATGATGAGATTAGGGTTAATTAAGCTCTAAATCAAATCATATACAATTGAAACTAGGTTCATGTGGCTCAATTTTTCTAAAATCACGTCATATATTACACTAATAAACTAATTGGCTCAATTTATGATGAAATTAGAGCCAATTCAACCTCAAATCACATTTTATAGTTGGAGTTAGGTTCATGGGGCTTATATTGAACCTAATTACCTCCATGATTTAAGCAACCAACTATTTCATTCATTATGTGATAACATTGGATTTGATTGAGGCCCAAATCACATCATAAAAAGTTTAAATTGCTTTTGTCATTGAACCAACTTATTCTTTTCTTCATTCTTTGATGAAATTGGGGCCACTTGTGCCCTAAATCACATTTTATAGTAGTAATTATGTTGAAGGGGCCCAAATCATCCCTAATTTCCTTCTTGATTGAACCAATCAACTATTTAGTTTATTTTTTTATGACATTAGGGTCAATTAAGCATCATATTATATCTTATACAGTCAAAATTAGATTTACAAGGCTGAATTTTGTCCAAATTGCATCATGGATTGCACCAATTAACTCATTTTCCCATATTGCATCATGAACAAGATAGACACTTATTCACACAAATAAACTACTCGATGAAATAATTGTAGGAGATAAAATGCATTATTTTCAAGGAATAACACATTTTTTATTGTTTTGATAAGGAATTTGATTTATTCAAAGGTAGTAATTTATCTAGCTTAGATAAATAATATTTTAATATTATTGGCACAATAGTCCTTAGAAATATTCAAGGGCTTTCATACAAATAGAAAATAAAACTAGTATAATTATTGAAAATAGGGTATGTTTCCTTCTTAAAAACCCTTGGGTACAAAAACATGGATAATTGGTGCAAACAATTAAAGATCTAAAGCAAAATATTATTAAAAATTGTAGATTATTTCACCAATCATGATTTGAGACTTGTAGTAAATAAAACATTGGCACCTATAGAATTAATGGAACATTACAAAATTTCTACCAAAAGGTTAGATGATTTGTGTTATGAATCAAAATATTTGAAAAAAAAAATGGGAATCATTAACTCTAAATTCAAAAAGCATATTGAAAAAATATCAAGATAGGAATCAAGGTAAGATTCTAGGGACATATATATAAAGTTTTAGTTGATGATACAACTCTCCATCTCTTTTTCCATGTGTTTTAGAAGATTTTAATTCTATGTTCATTATTGGTATGAATATTGATTTGATAATTGTTGATAGTTTGAATGTTTTTGAATATGTTAAAGATAAACATATTTGACTACTTCTTTAGGCTTTGGTCAACAAATTTATTTTTGGGGATTTCACTGTATTCACAGGGTATTTTTTAGGGGTGAATTTTCGTCCTTTGCCAAATTTTGAAGGCCAACAACTTGGGTTGGGTGAACAGTTAACATAGGAAGTGTTTTCTAAGTTTCACCAAAATTATGATATATAATGTAAAAATTTATAATATATCACTTGAAAATAGATAGTTTCATGCACTCAAATTCTCCCTAATTTGATGTCATTTATAAATCCATCTAGTATTTTTTTACCAAAAATTATTGTTATAGGGAGGTTTTCCTACCAATAATTTCATTTATGAATGCAAAAACAATGCTTGTAGAGGTAGTATAAATATAAAATAAACACTAAAGTATAAGTTTCAACTTATATTTTATACTTATACTTTCAGCATGTTTGAGAGTAGTTTCGAACCTCTAGGAGATATAATGCAAATTCTAGATTTTGGACGGCCCTACTAGATTTTAAAATTAGCCATATTTTAGGGTTTCAAGGTTTCAGACTTAGCCATATTTTAGTATTTCAAGGTTTTAGACTTAGCCATATTTCAGAATTTCAAGATTTTAGGGAGGCATCATAAGAGGTAAATGGATTGACACTCTGAATAAGTTAGAATAATGGTAGGAATGATGGATGGTTTCTCATATCACAAATAATATTCTCCTCAAAACATTATATTTGTGCCTCACATAATTTCTTAAATATCAAACATTCACCAAATTCATATGCTTTCTATCAGAACTTGACAACTATTCACCTATGTTTGAGGATTTGCTTACCCTTCTACATCATACATATTTTTCCAATCCTTAAAAAATACCTTGGTATTCATCATTCACAAATTTGACCATTTTGATAGCATTCACAACTCTTTGATAAATTTTTATATTTTTGATTTCCACTATATCATAAATACAAGGATTATACCTTGGGATCTAGATAATTATGGATTTGATTACAATAATATTACATGGATCAAATTTTCCTAGGATTTTACTAATTTTTAGCCTAATTATTCTATCCTCTACTCAAAACAAAGTAAATTAGAGGAAGGTGTCGACCTAACTAAATACATACCAACATTTTTAATGAAGGATTCAAACAAAATGAGAAAGACATTCAGAAATAAAATAAATATCCTATTTTTGGAAAGACCAATATCTAATTTCAATAGTATAGAGACATGATGTGCTCAGGCACTGGATTATTGCATGCTTATACATAATTGAAAAGGAATTTGAAATGGATTATCAAAATTGAATAGCAAACAATATTTAATGTATAGTTTAAAAAAATTATTGAAAATTTGAAGCCACCAATATCATAGTTGCTCCAATCAATACTAGGTGCATAACATTTTGAAAATATTTTTCCCAAATAAACTTGATTTTTTCAAAATTAAAATCTTAGTAATCTTTTGATGTGTGACACTCATGGCATTGGATGCAAGTTCACAAGACACAATAATGGAAACTAAAATCAATTCACGTGATATATCACAAGTGCAATAAGCTAATATAAGATCATGCATATTTCTATAAATTGTTAAGTGTCTGTAAAGTTTTTTTATTTATCTCTAGAAATCATCAAGTGTTTATATAATTTTGTTATTTATCAACTCTTTGTATTTATAATAATAATAATAATAATAATAATAATAATAATAATAATAATAATAATAATATTTCTTCTACTAAGTAATTTATTTATGCCTACATTAAAACAATCCATGATATAGCTCTATAACTTTTTGCCTTCAGTGAAACAACCCAGGTACAAGTCCACAACTTTATGCATCCATTGAAACAACCCAAGGTATAGCTCTACAATAAGACACATTTTTTAGTTACCAATATCAATACTATTGATGCTAGTAAGTTTTAGTTATTGATAAAATATTGTATAATACCTTTCATGTATTAAGAAACACAATGTTCAGTGAAGAAGTCCAAATATACAAGCTACAAAAATTCAATAAATAGGTGAAATTCCCTTTCTTTAAATTCATAATTATGTAACTGCATATACTATAATATATGAATCATATTATTTTTATTAGATATTATAAACACTTTTGAAACCAGAGCTAAGAACTAGACAAGTGAGGGTTTTGATTACTAGACCCACAACCAAGAAGGAGGGTTTTGAACAATGGTCCCATAACCAAGAGGGTTTAAGGATCCCATAATTGTGATTCACAATGAGAGGGTTTTAAGGATACCACAACCATGTCAGAAACAACCAGAAGGTTTGATGGATCTCAGAACTTTAATGATTCAAACAATGAAAGGGTTTGACATATCCCATAACTAATATAAGAGGGTTTTAAGTATCCATAACCTTATTAATACAAGG
This sequence comes from Torreya grandis, assembly GCA_037957365.1. NCBI lineage: Eukaryota > Viridiplantae > Streptophyta > Pinopsida > Cupressales > Taxaceae > Torreya > Torreya grandis. The sequence continues at coordinate 22,658 of JARHVA010011664.1, read as the reverse complement.
AAGGTAAATCCTTGATAAACATAAAATATAGACAATAACTATCACCCTTTGACAGAGCTTCCCTAAACCTTTCATTGCAAAATAAAATCCATCCAGAAACATATTTTCTTACAATAATATTTTTTCTCCTCAGGATGTCCACACAACCACCACACAATTGAAGCATATTTAGTGATCATGTACACACATTGAGACAAACAGTATCTAAATCATAGTAGGGCAATAGGCAAATCTTTCTTAGCAATCTATCAATAAAGGGAGGTTACTCCTCATCAAATAGAAAATATATACAAAAATTGTCACACTTCGATAGAGATTCCCTGAAACTTCTACTTTAAGAAAAAATCCATCTAGGCTCAGAGGTCATTCTGCTAATCTGATACCTCTTTGAAATTTATGATAGCCTTCGCATAATTGAATCATAATTAGTGGATCTACATGCCCACTAAGGCAAGTAATGGTAAATCACAAAAAATAACTATCCATCTTGTCCTCAGCTATCCAATAGTTGCTTGATATAAAATAAGAATCTTCAATTCCTCATAAAACACAATCTTTAGAAATTTGTCTACCATCATCGATCTTCCTATATTGGTGTTTGTGATGCCCATTGAATAATGGGTCAATCAACCATCAAACAACAAAAAGAGGTTTTAATATAAACCCCAAAAACTAGTAGAGACAAGGTTAAAATTCTCTAACATCCACCCTTCTTAGAAAGACAACAAAGTGGAATATTCTAGCATCCACAAAAGGATAGAAGTTGTAGATTAATCTATCATCCACCCAAACCCTAAATGTTTTGATGAGGAATTCTTTAACTGCCTCCATCAAGGCCCACAACTTTCTAGCCTTGTGAAGGTAGAGAGATTCGAAGAAGAGTCCTCTAACATCCACATTCAAACCTTGAAAAACATTGGCCCAAGTCATGGGTTCACATAAAATAAAAAGGAGATAGACTCCCTTTAGATCTCAAAGTTAGACAACTAAGCCCTCATCAGTCTAGAAAAAACTTGGTGTATGGTAGAATATAATTGATAACAAGAAAAATAACCAAACTTCCTCCCTTTCTTGACAAGAGAGGGAGATAAAAAAAAATCCAATAGAATATGTGAAACAGAATCCCATATGATAAAACTAAGATAAAACATGAGCATAAAGGGAAGACAATACCAACCTACCCTCAAAATGGGGTAATTTTCCTTCAAGATGAAATAAGCTCTAGAATCTAATCTTTTTCTAATCCATTGTCTTACCCAACACAATAAAAAGTCTTGTGTATCTATCACTAGGAGGTAGCAACACTTATAATTTGAATCCCTTGGAATAATACCACCTTTTTTGTGGGTATTCTACCAATTTGACATATTACTAGACATAGTCTTAAATCTAAGGATCTTTTGATTAGCATCAGCCAATCTTTTACTCTATATTTTTCTACCAAATCCTATCAAAGATCTTTCACTCTAGTATTTGGTGTATGTCAAACTTCTGATCTAATTCTTTCCTACCCAGTGAGCCATTTAAACTTATTTAGGATAATTTTGGGGATTCTACCAGTCCATAGACCCACCAAACACAATTTAAAACCCATGTGTCTATCACTTAGATTCACAAAATATTCTTCTCTAGTTTTTTATGATAAAACCCACCCAAAATCTTCAACTTCAGAACTTAGGGTCTACCAATCTTCCACACTAGTTCTTTCCCACCTAGTGGGCCTCTCGATCCAGGTCTAGATCAACTCCTTTTCTCTCCTTCTCTTCCTGCCTATCCCCTAAATTCAAATTCTTCCCTTTGTTGCTTCTCCTTATTAGCTCCATCATGATTTATCTTTATTTTAAATGTTCAATCATGATTTATCAAAACACATTAGAAATGAAATTTTCATTAAAAATACAAATTGACATTTCAAAAAGATAAAAATTAATGATCTAATTAGATATTTATGCAGGTAATTCCAACACCAATATCCAATCCATAGATGAAATACACTTTGGTCAATAAAAAAAAAATATTAAATTTTATAATTGGTAGTTTTAGTATCCATTATTGTTCTTCAATTTTTATTACTCATAGATTATTTTTTTGATTAATAAATTATTATACACTAATGGCTTCTATTTCAAATTTGTCTGGTAATTTTTAAGGGAATACTTTCCTAAATAATGAGTTTCTTTATAGCAATGTTATGATTCACTATCCTTTAGATTTTTTATAAAAAAATGTTAAATATATATTTTGTGTATTTTTTAATGGAAATCTACCTTTGTTGGTATGTTCACACCTACTATGGTGAATGGAAAAGTATTTTCTTGGAGATATCAATTTAAAAGACATAAAATAATTAGGACATATACAAAAAAATGATTTGATCCTCTAAGGAGTAAGAAAACATTATTCTATATAAAGTGTGTGGCTTCTCTATTCTTATCCTAAAAAATGTGTATATTGATTTTTCCATCAAATAAACAATAGACTGGGAGATTCAAAACAATGATAAATTGGTTTGGAGTGAGATTATAAGGAAGCCTCAATCTTTGTCAAATGTGTTGATTACAAAACATGAGCAACAATTTGCAACATTTCAATGTGTGGTTATGGATAATTACATATTTTTCATGGTTGGATAGGATGGATTTCGTTATTTATGTTTTAAGAAGGGGTCATGGAGTATCTTTTGCATCACTCTATAATCCTTAATATAAAAAATGGGTATGAGAAGAATCCCATCTAACATAAATGAAAACTAAGTGTAGAATATAATAAAATATAGTGCATCAACTTGAGGGTGGGAAATCTTAGAAAAATGCTTTGACCCCTATCCTACCTTGCATTTGTGCACTCAGAACAAGAGATACATATGATATTTAATTATTTTTAATCATAGTTTATAAGGTTTGATATGTTACGTACGTTTTTTAATGACACTAATGTTTACACCCAATAATATATCATTGATTAGGCTTAGGTTGTTCTTTGTTGGATGGGTTAAGGTGTGTATGGAATTATATTGATTGACATTGTATATATTGAAACATTGTGTTGAGTGTAATGAATGATATTTGATAGAACATTGGATCACATGTCTTGATTTTAAGATGGTATTCGAACCTTCAATTTGAAAACTCTTTATTGATAGTTATTACTTTATTGCATTCTTATTTATTTGGTAATATAAGTTTGGCAATTCATGTTGGTACCATTATTTAATATTTGAATTTTTAAGGTTTGATCCCTGCTTTGGACTATTCATACAAATCAAGAATAAGTATTGAGCTAGTTCATTTTGTTTAAGTCTCTACAAGACTATGATATTGTATTGATATAGGCTAACTTAATTTGATGAAATTTTGACTTTACTTTAGTTTTTATCTATGATTAGTCAAGGGTTGAGTTATGCTCATCACATTTTTATATACCTCCAATATTTTCAACATTTACTAAACCTTTGGCCTATGTTGTTATATTTTTCATGTATTATGCATACCCAAATTACTATGGATGTATTACTATTCTTATGTCTAAGATGACTCTAGAAACAAGTATATGTATTGAATTAACTTTATAATCTTATGGAAATACTAATACCCTCTTCTAATATTTGTAGATATTATTTCCTAGGAATTAAAAATACAATTTGAGCATGCATTAAAGATTAATATTTAATTGACACTTCCTATATTTGGTTAAAAATTATATAATTGATTTAATATTATACAATTGGTTTCATATTTATATAAATTATGTGCTCAAGTCATAGTAATTCATGGGGTCATTTGCATCTAAATTAGTCATTTTTTATTCCCAAACCCTTTATTTAGCTCTTTCAGACATTAATAAACAAATTTCCTAGGGGACTACTTGCATTTTAATTCTTGATGAGAACTATAATATTGAATAATTTTTTAATTTAAAGCCTAAAACATGTCTATTGACTTCGCTTGTGTTTAAGTATAAAAATTATATAACAATATTACTATGGAAATAAGTAGGTCCATTGTATTAGAAAATCCCCTATCAATTACATTTCTCTTAAGAAAATGTGGTTTTCTTTTGGATACCTCCATATTTTTACATAAATTTATATCATTCCAACTCAACCTACAAAGTATAAAATATATTCACAACCTCCTCAAACAAAATCTTTGAATTTTTTTTATGCGTCTCCATAAATAGTTCCAATTGTAACATTCTAACACTCACTAGGAATATGTTGTCCAAAATAACATTGGGAGTACCTCTAATATTTCAATTTCAATTTAAATTTCATTAGGCTAAACAACCCTTATCTAAAGCCTCTACATTTGGCATAATCTATAAGGATTATAATAAATTCTATTACATTTTAAATATATATATGTTAAGCATATCTCATCAATAATGATGAATTGCATTTTTTCTAGAAAACCTTATTAAGAACTTATATTTCATGTTATTTAGTGGGCATTTATTTAAAATTAATGATCCAAACAACTTGTAAAACATTTTTACTGAGCATTTTCAAGTTATGTTTCTTAAAATATAATATAAAAAATTATTATTTTCCTTTGTAACAGATTACAAACATTTCAAAGGTGCACTAAAACCATATTTCAAAAAGCTATTGATTCTGGGTTTGGATGACTTATTATTTATGGCACAAAAAAACAAAAAAAATGCAAATATTCATAAAAGGAATAAATTTAGTTTTTATTATAAAAAATATTCCATACATTTGAGAACATTTCAAATAAATTTTTAATGTGGCACTACAATTTTTTTATCATGTTGGCCTTTGGTTAGTGAATGAGGACAAACATTTGGCACTACTCCTTCAAACCATGGATTATGCAACTTCATAGTTTATGTTCACTTAGGGGAAAAATATTCCAAGACCTTTAACATAAATATAAACAAATTGAATTAGGTTATTTTTAAAGGGGACCTATGGAGATGATTTTTCAATTGCTAAAACAATGTTCATTAATTGTAATTCCAAGAGATGTTTGGTTACAAAAAAAAAATGAGTTATGTTCCTTCAGGTAAATACATTGGATATGAAATAAAAGGATTGGAAAATAAAAATGACCTCTATCATCATATTCTTGGGAGAAAGCATAACATCCATGCCACTAGTTGTGCAACATTGTTTAGAAAAGTTATATATTAAAAGTGGTTATAATTTCACCAAATGATTTCTTAAAGTGTATTAATTGATTATAAAATATAATTTTAATGACATTATCATCAGTTTCACCCAAATAAATTCCAAATTATCTCCAATATAGTCAAATTTATTTCAAATGTAGTCTAATTTATTTCACATTCATGGATTTTAAATTAGAAATATGTTGGTCTTTTTTCATGTAGTTTATTTATAACAAGCCTAATTTATTTCAAATATTTTGGTTGAGATTAAAATATTTATATAGCCATATTGGTCTAAATTATTCAAATAATGTTAGACTTAATTGGAAATAATCTAAACTAATTAAAAATAGATTGGATGGATGTGGTTTATTTATAATAAGTTCAACTTATTTATGATAAACCCAATCCAAAGCATTCTCATATTTATTTCAAATATAATCCAATTTATTCCAAATATAGTCTAATTTATTTCAAAATACAGTCAAATGTATTTCAAATATACTGATTTTAAATTGGAAATAATTTGATCTCATTTCAACTACATTAAATGTGTGTATAATGAGCTTAATTAATTTCAAATATTATAATTGAACTTAATCTATTTATAAGTCTATATTGGTCTAAATGATTCAAAAAATGTTAGTTTTGGTTCAAAATAATTTTGAATAATTATAAATATAATAGATGGTTGGTGTTATGTGTAATAAGTCCAATTGATTCATGATAAAGTATTATTTCTTTTTGATAATTTTTCAAAAATTGGATCAGTAATAAGTCCATATTAATTGAAATATTCCTTATAATAAGTACTTATACAACACCACAAGAGTTTTTCCAACTAAAAGTGCCCCACAAATTTTCTAAAATGAGCCTCCCATATTAGTTTGTCTCTCTACCTCATGCAAATATTACAAGTTCCCAAGATGATATAGAAGTCCGTCCTACAAGTATAAATATGGAATTGAATTACCCCAAAGTAAATTTGGATAGATATCTAAAAAATTATGTTAGACAGATATAATTATAACCATGCATTGACTATATATCCACATGCATCAAGTACATAAATGGGAGTTTGGACCGACAGATGGCTTAGGAAGTATGCTACTAGATTGGCACTTTCCTTCTTATGCTTGATGTTCAAATGAAACTATTGAAGATAAGAAGACAATTTTCTATGCAAATTTTATTGTAACTTGTTTTGATTATGAAATAAATTAATTAATGTGTGGTATGTGTGGATCATAGTACCTTGCCTAAGATATAATACTTATAATTCTTACATGCCTAAATAATAGCATAAATCTCATGATCATGTGTTGGGTAGTTTCCTACCAGTGCAGTGAATGTTTCACTTTGGTAAGCAAACAGATAACCATTTTGAGTGAGGACTACTCTGAGCATAAATTTAAATCCATCCATATCAATCTAAAATGGTTGTTGAAGGTTTAGTAGATCAAGTACTAGTTTGGAATATAATTTATGCTTAAAATCATAAATTACTTTATGTTATGTTGTATTTTAGTTGAATTTTGATTCCACCTTGGGTAACTTGGTTTAAAATTCAAGTCACATGAGAGAAACTAAGTATAAATTTCATGTATAAATTTTTTGATCCCAAAAATAGGTGAATGTCTATAGATTATTTGGATGTGGCCATTCCTATATTACTTGAATCTTAGACAATTCCACATGCATTCTTTATATGTATAAAATGTATCCTAGATATTGTATCTATGATATGGAAAATGAATAATTTTACATGCTTGCATACAACTTATTTTTATAAAAAGTGTCAAGCACTTGCTATATATGGCATAGATGTTCATCCAATGTTTTTTTTAGGATCATTCTCAAGGTAGAATATGATAAATGAGTTAGTGAATGGTCTTATAATATAATTCATCATTTTCATGAATGTAGTTAGTGTATTGGTCAAATCAAAAGGCATGACTAACCATAAAAACAAACCTTTTTTGGCCTTGAAGATTATCTTCCATATGTCTATAGGATCAATAGGAATCTGATGATACTTAGACTTAAGATTAATTTTAATGAGGTATTTTTCATTGAGGAATTGGTCTAGAAGGTCCCCAATAATTGAAAGAAGACATTGGTTTTTCACTATGATCTTGTTAAATGTTATATAATCTTTTCACAACCTCCATGTGTCATCTTTATTTGGCACTAGCACAATTGGGTTGTTTCAAGGTGATGATTTGGGCCTTATATGTCCATTATCCACAAGTTCATGGAATGTCACTTAATTTATTCATTCTCTAAAAAGTATCTATGGTATAAATAATCATTAGGTAGAGGTATTCTCAGGATCAAAATAATAGTGTGCTTCACTGCAAAGTGTGTAAGCATTTATTTTGGTAGCTAAAATATGTCCTTTTATTATTCGAAATTGAGTTATAATTATGTTTCTTATAACATGATGATAGAAGAATTACAGTAAAAATTGGTGTTGCAAGGAATTTCCACTATTTTGATCTTGCCATCAAAATAAAATATTTTTTAATATATGTGACTATATTCTTATGACACTAATGAGTGATAAATTTAGAAATACTTCCTTATGTGGTATCTCATATCATCAACATCTATAACAACATTTATATAATTTTATTAATAGACTACATGTCAATGGTAAAGATATGGTTGACCAAGTAAAACATCACATACCTCTAATGGAGTGACATCACAAAGGACTATAAATTGTAAAGGCTTGATGTTATACACCACTTATCACTACTTAGTGATGATGTTCTTGGATCCTGTACTAAACCATCCAATGAAATATGGTTGAGGCTGAAGCATTAGTGGTAGGTTCAATCTATGAACTACTTTAGGAGAAATCAAATTCTTATAACTTTCATTGTCAACAATTAAATGTGTTGGTTGGGATTGATTCACATTTTATAATGGAATAATATTTATACTTTCTTTGTTTTTATAGGCATAGTATAGATATATTTAATACCCACCATGGAATTAGGCTTAGAATACATTATTAGTTTACCTTTATCCAGTGTTTTGGTGGTTTTACTTATTATTTAAATCTATTCAACTAGAGTAATCTTAACGTAACATTCTTTACTAGAATGACTGTTGAATTTGTGAAATAAACATCACTTGATAATCTTGGACTAATTAGTTTGAACATTTGGTGGTTGTTACTTATTTTTTGGAGGGTCTTTTGAGTTATTCCCTAATTTATATTTATGCTTACAAGATTTAGATTGCAAGATTTAGATTGTTTTTTGGTTTAAAACTTAGAGTCTTCTCTCTTATTCTTGGCCTTGGCCTTTGTTTCAAAATTTTAATCAAATATGTAAGCTACTTGTTAGTAGTATAATGGATATAAAATTGTAGATTATAATTGTATGACACATGTGTGATTTGCACTATTTTTTAAATTGTATAATGATTGATTGTGTCATAATCCCTTATTAGACTTCCATATATACCAACCTCTCTCTCTCCAATCTAGAGGGTTGTATCAGATTAGAGCTAACCCTATCAATTTATATGCCCCCATACTCATAACCCTACCTTTGAGCATCTCATCACTTCATACTTATAACTAGGGCATGGGTTACATGTTTACACCATTGTTTCACAAAATAAATCCTACTATTTCTACATCCTACATGGGAAACATTGGCTATTCAACCCAATTACTGGTTTTAATTCCTATATCATCTCAAACTATAGGTACACCTCCTTTGGTGACTTCTCAAACTTCAAACCTTAGTGATAAAAATTTGAAATATCTTGTCCAAAATATAAAACTTTTTCAAGATAAGGTTACAAATTTTGAACAAAATTATATGAAGTCACATTATGCTATTGATTCACAAGAGGTATTGCATAACCCTATTACACCTAAAATATATTTTCACCCTTACCAATTGATTTTGTTTCACCTAAGTTCACATGTTATGATGGAAAGGGTGATCCTAAATAATATCTCCAATATTTCTATGTAGCATGCCTTGATTATGAATCCAGTGATAAACTTTTGACTAAATTATTTCCAAGGAGCCTCAAGGACTATGCTCTAAGATGGTTTAATGATTTACCAATCCAATTAGTAAAAGCATTCAAACCTCTTGTAGATTAGTTTTTAGCCCACTTCTCTATAAAAATTATTAAAAATATTTTATATTCCCAAATTTAAATAATCAAATAAGGAACCAATGAACCTATCATTGAATATGTCTTGAGGTACAAGATAATGTTGGCTAAAATGACAAATCCAATGGTAGATAAAGATATTTAAGACATATTTAATCAATGTTTATTTGCCCCATTACATGAGTCCATTGTTTTCAAAAATTCTAAATACTTTGATGACTTATGCCATATTTTTCCTAATCATGAAATGAAACTTATTTCATTGAACAAACTTAAGTATGTAGAAAACACACTGACTACAACTTTAACATCAAACTAAGTGATGCAAGAGCATCACTCTTAGGGAGAAATTTTGTCAATTTTTGATTTTTTTCATTAATTTAGGTTGGATAATGCCTTGGATGTATTTATAATTCCCCAATAATTCTTATAATTCAAATTGGTAGTCTAGGAATGCATCTAGGTAGTTTAAATTTCAAATCTAGGATTTTCCCACCAAAACTAGTTGTATGCAAAATTTGAATTTATTGTGTGTTTTAGGACTTGCAGGGTTATGTGGAAGGTTATAATACATTTATGAAAAAAATTTAAGTGTCATAAGAGATCTATTGAACCATTAACAAGGGTCAAAAGTGACATGTAACTAGGAAAGCAACATTGGTGCCTTGTCACCTTTTCAAACTTGTATGGTAACTGTTGCCAAGATTTCTCCAAGTTAATTACACTAGTTATCTTCCATATAAAATTTAATATTTTAGAATAGGAGATATTTATTTCATTTTTTTACAAATCAATACTTGAATGAATACAAGGAAGAAGGTATGTGTTCAATAAATTGTAAAACAAACCCTGTTTGAGTGTTTAACCCTGCTTGCAGACTATGTTTTAAGATTTATGATCAAATGGAATATGATAATCATTTTAAACATTATTAAAGTATTTATAAGTGTATTTTGAGGATATAATTTACTAATAATAACATTCAAATCATCTGATGGTTAGACTTATTCATAAACAGACCTCTGTTTGAGAATTGTTCTTTGTATACAGACTATGTTTTTGTTATTAAGGGTTCAAAGGACTTTGGGATTTTATTGATTTAAGTTACTCAATTTTTTTATTTTTTATTTTTTTTAACTATCAATAAATATTTGAGGTATCATTTATTGTTCTAATATTTCACAAACTAAACCCTGTTCCTATAGTAGACATTGTTTAGTTAGACTATGACTGTGTTTTTTGAGAAGAAGTGATCCTTAAATCAACAATCAAGTGTTTGGGGAATATTGAGGTAAGTTTATTAAATGTGTCTTAATTTTATTGGATAATTTTTCTTGTTTTATATTCATTATATCCATCTTAAAAAATACAGATACCTATAGACAACCATTTACTTAACACAGTCAAGTGTATCTTGAGTTGGAAATCAAAGATAGTGGATTGAAAGCATGCATCCAATGGTTGGAATAATTGTACAAGGTCCAAACAAACTTGGGTAACTTTACACTAAAATTTTAAACCCATTAAAATGTGGGCAATTTAATTTTATGTGATCTTGGCTAAGACAAAATCCAAAAATTCCCTAAATTATGGTTTCTTCAATAACTATAGTTTTAACCACCAAAATTCAACCAAATTTTGTAGTCTAAGAATATTTGAGGTGATTTAACTAATTCAAATAGTTTCATGGTTTTATAAATATTTTATTACATATTTTAACGTTTAGGTTGGAATAGGTCTAGAAAGGCTAATTGAATAGGCCTAAAAGAAGGAAAGTGGACCTAGGGAAAGACTTAGGCCACCAAATTTGACATAAAGGTGAATCATGGTAGGGGAAATGATAATTTTAATTTGGATATCCCCAAATAATTGTAATTTATCCATAAAAGAAATAAAAATGGGGGAAAAAGGCTACTAGGAAGGGTCACAATCCTAGAGTGTTTGGGAAAGAATTCAAAGTTGAAACTTGTAGTCAAAGAAACTCTACATCACCAAGTTATAAGTTAAAACCTATATAACCTAAAAATAAAACTAATATTTCAGTTAATAAAGAACCATAAAAACCTAATCAATTTATCTTATCCATTACACCAAGGAGACTATTTTCATGCTTACCCAAGTCTCTATATTCTCTACTTTTGAAAATTATGGAGTATCACCTCATATCTCTCTCTCCTCTTATAGAGATTGATATGAGTCAACCTCTACCCAAAGGATATGATGAAAATTCTTATTTTTACTATCACCAAGGCCCTTGGCATTCTATAAACATATTTTTTTACCTTGAATCATAATATACAAGACCTCATTGGTGACTAAAAAATTACATTATATGATCCTCCAAAGAAATCAGGTTCACAACCTAGTGATCCCCAGAATTAGAAGATATTTAACAACCCTTTGCAATACCATTTGAAAAAGGAACCAAAAGTATAAATGGCATATAGTTCACATCCTCTTCCATCACATTATGGTCACCCATTATATGGTATTTTTGGTATTTATACACATCATACACCTCCCATAGTTTAGACACCTTCTAATACTTTTGATGATAGTGATATTTTAGATGATGACTCAAAACTTCACTTATTATTCATTCAAGCACATCTTAATCACTAGCCTATACAAAATGTTATGATTGATAATGGTGCTAGATATAATGTGTACACCATGACATTAAATCACACATTTTGGATATATAAATGATGATTTACACTCTTTAACTAACATGGTTAGAGCATTCAATGGAAGATCATAGCATGTCCTTGGTGAGATTGACTTACCTTCACAGTTTGGCCTAGCACATGTGGTGACTACATTCTTAGTTATACCATACATGAGAGTCTTTGATATATTATTGGGATGACCTTAGATACATACACTCCATGTAATATCTTATATATTCATGAGTGTGTTAAATACATTCATTTCAATAGGGTAATCATAGTTTTTAAAATTCTATATGAACATCCACTTGAATAAGATAAGTTCATACCTAAGAAGTTAATTATTAGAAGTACAAAGGTTAATCCTCTATGAAAGGGTCATAAACAAATAATCTCCTTCCCTAAGTTATCATTAGTTGAGACCATTGCATCAAAGATACATATTAGTTATCACAAAATCCTTAACTACTACTACAAAACATATTAAGTTACCTAGAGAAACCAAACATGTTCCTATATTTGTTATTCTAAAGAAACCATAGATCACTCAATGATGGGTTCCAAGAAACCTCATTCCCTCTATTATTTCCTCATTACCATATAGTCCTATTATACATATGCAGAGTATCATTGATCCTATGGTGCAAGATATTACACTTATGCATGCTCTTTGGCAATACCACTAGTTTATTGCACCAAGTTCTGAGTGGGGAGGTACATATGAGCATCCATTGGATGAGATCATAGGATAGTCTTTTATTTTTTAATATTCCAAAAATTCCAAAAAAAATTAAAACATTTAAAAATCTAAAAATATTTAGCATTTAAATATTTTATTAGCTCCTTACCATTTATATTGTTGGTTATATGTTGGTGGATAGCATATCATTTCTTCTATATACACACATATGTTTTACTCATATTTTGAGTGTGATAAAGGCATACCTAGGCACATGATATATTCACATATAGATATTGGGCCTTCTCTCTGATCACATTATTAGTACATTGGAGGAATCCACTTCTTTGATCATGATAAATCCAAGTTATATTAGTTTATGATCACTTTCTATTATCATATTTGAGTTTACATACTTACACATGACTTTATTCATGCTTAGATCTTTCACAGTGTACTTGATATGCTATGTACTTAACATTTCTTTTTACTAACACATATATACATAGACTAGTATAATATGGTTATGTTGGTTGCTTTGATTCCATGATATCCTTTTTTTCACTTTCTTAAGTGTGGTCATTGATTGTTATTATCTTGCATTGATATCTTGTTTAAGCATTTGAAAATTCTCCATTTATTCCAACCCTCGTCCATTTGTTTTCCCATTGTGACCTTTGAACATATCATATTTTTTATATGTGGACATTTGAATATGCCATTATATTCTTTGTGGACATTTTATTAAGTCATGTCCCTTCGATTGTGCAGCATTTGAACATGCCCCTTGTATGAGGTATCACTGGACCATTACTTTTTATTTTAATTTTGAATTCTCTTATGTGTGTTCTTGATTTCTTATTGAGATCATACTGTTACTCTCTATATGTTTCCATAATTCACATCATGCATCTTAGGACTTGATGTGATCACATGCCACGTACCTCATTGCTATATCTATATAGACATGTTACTCATATATGCTACATGATCCATACACATATTATATAATTATCTCATCCCTTTGAGGTAAGGTAACTACCATTTTCTAATTCTCTCACCTCAAAATAAATGGCATATTTGTGTGGGGAATGTCATAGAGGTATGGTTTCCATATTTTCATATTCTCATATTTATAATGGGTACATGTTATGGAAACATGTTCTCCACACTTACACCATTTATTAGGTTCTATAGATTAAAATGGAGGCATGTCATGGGAACATGTCCTCCAAACTTGAAAAAATTTAAAATTTGGTCAAATTTCAAAGATATATGATTTAGATACACATTTATGGAATCATTCTATAAATTGGTACCATTATTATCCTTAAGTTTTATTTTGAGACATATATGAGGTGCATATGCAATGCAAAGGGCTCATAATTGAAAAATAAAATTAGTTTCCATATTTCAAATACTATTATGGATTATTGTCATACCCTGGATGGAATTTTATGGATTGTATTGAGCCAATATACTATAGTGGTTGATTCACCTAATTAATCTTACCAAGTTTATAAGTTAGACTTGATCATATAAATTCACGAAATTTATAGGATGGAGTGATTAAATCATCCACCCTCACTAGATACACATTTGTTGTAAAATTTTATTCATTGGTACTATTATTATACTTAGGCTTCGGATTGATATATATATGAGGTGCATGTATAATGCAAAGGGCATAAAATTGAAAAATAAAATTAGTTTTCATATTTCAAATACTAATATGGATTGTTATCATACCTTAGATGGACTTTTATGGACTGTATTAAACCAATATACTATAGTAGTTTGTTCACCTTTTGTTAAGGTTAAGGTGATTAAATCACTCAATCTTACCAATTTTATAAGTTAGACTTGATTAAATCATCTAACCTCACTATATTTATAGGATGGAATGATTAAATCATCCACCCTCACTAGATATATAGTGTGATTTGATTGGAACACTCACACTCAACAAGTTATAAGTATGATTGGGTTTCACGATTGAGATAAGCTTAATGACCAAAAACTCACCTTTTCACAAATGTTGGGGGAATATTTTCCTCCAATATCGCTCTATACATACATACATTCATGCATGCATACATACATACATACATATATGTATGTATGTGTGTGTGTGTGTGTGTGTGTGTGTGTGTGTGTGTGTGTGTGTGTGTGTGTGTGTGTGTGTGTGTGTGTGTGTGTGTGTGTGTGTATACACTTACAAGTTTCAAATTTTTCTTAATATCATCTCCAAGGATTCATAATGAATCATATCTTCAAATCAAATGGCCAAAAGGCAACATGGCTACATCAACACACATGTGTACTCCTAACCTTTTTCTTTCTACTTTCAAGCATTGAAAGTTATTTTAATTTCAGATTTCATACACTGATTATATACTATAACATGATCTTGTTTGTATTTCAATCACCAAAAAATCACTCAAGTTGGGCTCATGCAAGACAAGGTGTTTTATACACAACCAAGTATGCATTTCTCTTCATTAAAACTAGAAATTTCATTGATAAATTAAAGGATGGTAAATGTAAAAAATAAATCTAAATTATATATCACCTTAGTCTTATACACTTGGAAAATACCCATCATGGTTGTACCTTTTAGTTATAATACTTTCCTATTATAAAAAAGTTCACATTCACTATCTCTTTGTGATAAATTGCTTATCTCTTAGTTAAACCTTTGTTATTATAATGACCAAGCCTCTATAATGTGAGAAATGTTTAAAAGCTTATCATTATCCTTATCTAATATTTTTGTACCTATACCTATTTTATAGCTTCTTAGACACTTGTGTCCCATCCATGCCTATGTCAACGCAAGTATCCCTTTTCCAACTAAGTGTGTAGTACCCAAAAGTCATCAAATTTTCAAATGAAATGTATTCTAAATTTAGACCTAAGTTCTTTAGTACAAAATATTTTAAAAATGGGTTAGTATGTATATAATATAAACCCTCATTAATTCTTCAACTATCAAATATTGAGAAATCACAAGGCAACTTACTAAGAAGCACTCAATCAAGCATTCAAGTGAGAAAACTTACGATATTCATCCCTATTTCCATATCATTCACATGTAAGTCTAAATTACTTAAAGAACATTCTATGTGCCATATTTTCCAATTTATAAGTTAGGTCATTGTATGTACTTGCATATCACACATTGCATCCTTATGCAAACTTAAGCTAACATGTAGAGGAGAATTATATAAGTTTGTGGCCCTATTAAAAGTATTGGCTATGCAGGCAACACCCATTGATATAAGGGTCATTGGGGTAGCTTAACACCATGTTCCCACTGACCCATTTTTTCCATAGTCACTCCAAGGGTGAAGCTAGGTTTTATAAGTTGATGAAGAGTGATATCTTATGCATGTGATCTATATACATCATAAGAAAGGTGAACAAAAACCAATAAGTCTCTTGTTGGTCATTGCCAAATCTAATGAGTATTATATATAAACCACCTACATTCAGTTTGAATTCTAGCATTGATGTAACTATCTAGATCTAACATAAGCATATGAGGTCATAGAGTGTAAAATTATAGGATCTAATGACTATTACAAGATCATGATCCAGTCCACATCTACCTTGTTTCAACCTAAATCTACATACATAAAGTAAACCAGCTAAATATTCTTATTTTCAATTTATTTCAATACCAATCAATAAATATACATTCTATTTTTGGCATATATAAGTATTTAAATTTAAAATATTTTTGAATTTGAGTTTATAAATTAATTATGTTGTTATAGATCTATTTATCACTCTTGTGCTTATTCATTTGTATATTCTTAACCCTAAATATCTTAATATCTAAAGTTAAGGGTAAACATTTGGTGAACATGTCTATTTTTGAAAACCCTATCTTATCCTAGGGTATTCAACCTTTTGAGTTTTTTCATTACTGTATTTTTTATATTTACTCTACCATTATATACAACCTAGATGTAGGCCTAGATTAACTAGTCTTTCTATCGAACACTTAAAGATTCCTCATTATCCACCTAATATGGATCCAAATAATGAAGTAAAAATTCCTATACCTAATTAAGATGCTATCTATGAAATAGAACCACATAGTGAATAGATTATAATAGAATATGATTTTGATCATAAAAATAATGAACATGAATAAATAGATCAATAGCAAGTGCAATATCTTGTTATGTTTTGAGAGCATATTTGGCAAAACTCAGACAATCTTGATGAGATCTTCAAAGCCATATTAGAAATAAAAAATTAAAAAATAATATATGACCAACCAAATACATCTATTGATCATGCTATTAAAGAAATGATGCATCCCCATATACCCATAACCCTCCCTTTGAGCACATCATCTTTTCATACTTATAATAGAGGTAGTGGTTATGTGTTTACATAATTATTCTCCATAACAAATCCTATTATTGCTACATCCTACATGGGAAACATTGGCCCTTCAACTCAATTACAAATTTCACTGTCTATATCAAATTATGGGTACAACTCCTTTGGTGACTTCTCAAAATTTAAACCTTAGTGATAAAAATTTCCAAGACTTTGCCCAAATTATAAAAAATTTACCAACTAAGGTTACAAATATCAAACAAAATTCTATGAAGTCACATAATGATATTGATTCACAAGAAGTGTTGATAACCCTATTTCACCTAAAATATCTTTTCACCCCTTGACAACTAGTTTTGTTTCACGTAATTTCACATTTTATAATGGAAAGGTTGGTCTTGAATAACATCATTGATCTTTCTAAGTGACATGACTTAATTATGCATCCAATGATAAACATTTGACTAAAATATTTCCAAGGAGACTCAATTACTATTCTCTAAAGTGGTTTTATGATTTACCAATCCAATCAGTAAAAATATTTAAACCTCTTATAGATCAATTTTTGGCCCATTTCTCTATCAACATTATTGAAAAGGTTTCATATGTCTAAATTAAAAAAATAAAACAAGGAACCAATGAATTTATCAATGAATATGTCTTGAGGTACAAGAAAATGTTGGCTAAAATGAATAATCCAATGGTAGATAAATAAATTCAAGACATCTTCAATCAAAGTTTGATTTCCCTATTACATGAGTCTAATGTTTTCAAAAAGTTCAAATATTTTGAGGACTTATGCCATGTTGTTCGTGATCATGAAATGAAACTTATTTCTTTGAAAAAAATTATGTATCATACACATCAACTACATCCAGAACCAAGTTTACTATCAAACCAAGTTATAAGTTAAAACCTATATAACTTAAATAGAAAACAACTACTACATTTAATGTAGTGTCATAATAACCTAATTGGCTTGTCTTATCGAATGCACCAAGAAGATTATTTTAATGCTTCCTGAGTCTATATTTTTGTTATTTCTAAATATTGTGGATTATCATTTCATATCTCTCCCTCCTCCTATAGAGGATGATATAAGTCAACCTATACCTAAATTATATGATGCAAATTCTTATTGTGGATATCACCAAGACCTTGGGTATTCTGTGAATAGATGTTTTACCTTGAATCATAAGATATAAAAATTTATTGATGACCAAATAATTAAATTTGATGATCATCCAAAAGAATCAGATATAGAACCTCGTGATCACCAAATTTATAATATAATTAACAATCCTTTACAATACCATTTGATTAAGGATCCAAAAGTGAAAATGGTATATAATTCACATCCTCCTCCATCACATTATGGGCACCCATTAGATTGGATTATTGGTACTTATATAGAGCTACACCTCCCATGGTTCAAATACCTTCTATTACTTTTGGTGACAATGAGATTATGGATGATGACTAAAAACTTCATTCATTATTCATTAGAGAATATCTTGATCACTAGCCTATACATAATTTATGATTTATAATGGTCCTAGTGATAATGTTTACACCATGACATTAGTTACACATTTGGGATATACATATGATGATTTACACCCTTAAAGTAAATTGGTCAAAGAATTCAATGTAACCTCACAACAAGTCCTTGGTGAGATTCACTTACCTTTATAGTTTGGTCTAACACATGGTGACTATAGATTTTTAATTGCGCCATACACGAGATTATTTGGTATGTTATTGGGATGACATTGGATACATAAAATCCATTAAATAACTTCTATATTACATGGATGTGTTAAATACATTCATGCCAATAGGGTAATCACAGTTTCAGAATTCCATATGAACATCCACTTGAACAAGAGAAGTTTATACCCACTTAGTTAATTATTAGTACTATTAAGGTCAATCCTCCATGAAAGGGTAAGCAACATGCAATCCCCTTCCATATGTGGTTAGTATTTTAAATACCATTGCATCATAGATACGCATTATATTCCATGGAATCCTCATCTACTACACGGCATATTCATCTACCTAGATAAACCAAATATGTTCTTATTTATGTTATTCCAAATAAACCAAAGATCACTCAATGATGGGTTCCATGAACCCCAATTCATTATATTGTATCCTCATGACCATAGACTCCTATTATACATTACAAAGCATCATAGATCCTATAATAAAATATATTACACAAATACATGTGCTTTGGTAGTACCACCAGTTTATTGCACTAGGTTTTGAGTGTGGAGATACCTATGAGCATCCCTTGGATGAGATCATAAGATATAATTTTAGTTTTTAATATTCCAGAAGTAACAAAAAATATTTAAAAATTAAAAAATATAAAATATTTAGCATTTCCATATCTTATTATCTAATTGTCATATATTTTGTTGGTTTCATGTTGGTAGATAGCATATCATTTCTTCTATATACACACATATGTTTCACACATATTTTGAGTGTGATATAGGCAAACTTAGGCACATGATATATGCACATATAAATGTTCACCTTTTCTTCTACACATGTTGTCTATACATTGGAGGCATCCACTTCTTTGATCATGATACACCCAAGTTATATTATTCTATAATCACTTTCCATTATCATGTTTGAGATATATACTTACACATGCATTTATCCATGCTTAAATATTTCACAATGTACTTTATATGATATGTACTTAACATGTTTTACTAACACATATATCTAGGAACTAGTATGATATGCTTATGTTGGTTGCTTATGATTTGATGATTTCTTTTTTTGGCATTTTCCTAAGTGTGTTCATTGCTTGTTATTATCTTACATTGTATCCCTTGTTTAAGCATTTGAATATACTCCATTGATTGCAGCCCATGTGCCTTAATTTAACTATTGTGACCCTTGAACATGTCATTTTTTTTTTTGTATGTGTTAATTTGAACATGTCATTATATGATTTGTGGACATTTGACTAAGTTATGTACCTTCAATTTTGTAGTATTTGAACATACCCCTTGTGTGAGTTCTCATTGGACCATTGTGTTTTGTTTTGGTTTTGAATAATCTTGTGTGTGTACTTGAATATGAGTTGAGATCATATTATTATTATCTATATGTTTCCATGATTTACATCATGCATCTTAGGAATTAATGTGATCACATAATACGTACCTCATTACTATATCTACCTAGGCATGCTACTCATATATGTTATATGATCCATACACAAATAATATAGTTATCCTATCCTTTTGAGGTAAAGTAACTACCAGCTTCTAATTTTATCACCTCAAAAGGGGCACATATCAATGGGGTCATGTCATAGAGGCATGGTTTCCATATTTTACTAGTTTCATACTATAGTGGGGGCATGTTATGGATCTCCACACTTACACTAGTTATTAGATTTTCTAGATTACAATGGATGCATGTCATGGTAACATGTCCTCTACACTTGATTTTTTTTTTCTAATTTAGCCAAATTTCATAGATATATGATTCAAATACATATTTTTGGCATTTCATAGATATATGATTCATATAAAAATTTGTGGCAGCATTATATACATTTGTGCCATTATTATACCCAAGTTTTAGATTGAGACATATATGATGTGCATATGCCATGCAAAGGGTATCTAAAATTGAAAAATAAAATTAGTTTTTCAGATTTAAAATACTAATATGGATTGTTATCATACGCAGGATGGACTTTTGCAGACTATATTGAGCCAATCTATTATGATAGTTGTTTCACCGTTTGGCAAGGTTGAGGTGATTAAATAACTCAGTCTTACCAAATTTATAAATTATAATTGATTAAATCATCTAAATTAATTAGATTTATAGGATGGATTAATTAAATCATTCACCCTCACCATATATATAGTGTGATTTGATATGATCACTGACGCTTGTTAGGTTATAAGTATTATTGGGTTACATGATTGAGATAAGATCAATGACCATATGGAAACTCACCTTTTCATTAAGGTTGGAGGCATTTTTTCCTCGTATATATATATATATATATATATATATATATATATATATATATATATATATATATATATATATTATATATATATAATATATATATATATATATATATATATATATATATATATATATATATATATATATATATATATATATAAACTTTCAAGTATAAAAATTGTCCTAATCTCAGCTCTAAGGATTCGTAATGAATCATCTCTTTAAATCAAATGGCTAAAAGACAAGATGGTTGCATCAACACATAAGTGTACTCATAACCTTTATATTTATAATTTAAATCATTTTAAACTATTTAAATTTTAGATTTCATAAACTTATTATATATTATAACATGCTCTTAGTTGCAGTCCACTCACCAATAAATAACTCAAGTTAGGCTCACCCAAAGACAAGGTGTGTTATGCATACCCAAGTATGCATTTCTCTTATTTAAAATGAGAGATTTTATTATTATATTAAAGTGGGGATAAATTTATAAACTAAATATGAATCATATAACACCTTAGACTTTTGCACATGGAAAATACCTATCATGGTTGTGTAAACATACTTTTCATGATCCTACTCCTTATGATTACACATCAACTCATGTGAAAACTACATACCCTATTCATCCTACCTTGAGACATCTACCACCTACTTGGACCTCTCTCACATCATATTCTTACCCTCTATGCATCCCTAGTCCATCTTGGCCCTTTTGCATGCAAGACAGGCCCTTTAGAGACCTCTCAGGGCCTTTCAGGAGCCTGTTGACTAGCCTAAACCCATGTTTGACCCAAGATATAGATTATGTAAAGGAAACCCACAACATAGGTAGTAAATTTCCTTCACAAAATCTATGGCCTAGGTAGAACATGTGCTAAAGTGAAAGTTTGGACCCAAACAATCAAAAATGGCTACTTTTTGGCCTGTTGGCAGATTGGGGTTGGGATATATGCCTCATTATCATTAATTTGAGCCCCTCTCTTGATCACTTTATTATTCTAATCTTCCCACTTGATCTATCCATTGGAATCTTGGATAGCTCCTGTAATCTCTTTTGATTCTTTCTTGGCACAACTTCCATTATGACAAGGGATGCCCTACATTACTGCAGTTATTCTTAGTGTTTCTCAATGCTATTGATAGTGTTACTAAAGCTTGTGGGTTGTTATTTGATCCATTAATACTCCATTTCAATTATTTTTTTCCCCTTATTTTGTCTCTCCCATAGATTGGTGGCTTTTCCATCACCTCCTCCATAGCTTTTAGCTCTTAGTCTGGACTCAACTTACACACAATTTGATCTTCTTCCTCTCTTTCCTCTTAGCTTGGAGAATTGGTTGGTAGAAAGTCTGCACATCTCTTTGAGTTGGATATGAGGGCAATTTTATTTGTAAAGTGAAACTCTTTGTTTATTTATAGTAGTATACATGCTATGGTTTGATGTGTTTTAATTATTTATAGTAGTATACATGATATGGTTTGATGTGTTTTAATGATTTAGTTATTATGTGCATTATTTAAAATAGTTTCTAAAGTTTATGCATTCATATATGGTTACAAGATATATTCATTTCTTGAAATATTTACCATTACATGTTATGCATAAATTGGGAACATTTTTATTACATATTAGGAATCTACATGCTCTCTCT
>JARHVA010011663.1:0-36488 GCA_037957365.1 Torreya grandis | reverse complement strand
AAAACTAAGCTATTTTAGCCTAAAGTCTACCTCATCTTCCTCAAGAGCTTCTAAAATAATCCCCTACACTTCACTCTCAATCTAATTTTGAGTTTTATGTTCCATCTCCCCCAACTAGTTCATATTACCCTCACCCCATCACCATTTTCCTTGATGTAACTATGGTATTGTAACCTAAATAATATCAATTGGTTGACAACAAATCATAACTTTTTCTTGAAGAAAGCCTACCTCCTTGGTAGCCTCATTGGGCTAGGTCACATGATTTCAAGATGCCTAGTATTGGCATCACCATGAAGGAAAAAGAGATGGAGGAGCTGATATCCCTTAAATAAAACTCTACATTTGATCAAAAATTTTGGTATAATCATCTCAAGTATGAAGATTAATCTACTATTATGGATGTAAAATAATTTCAAGTCTTTCTTGAAGAGGTTGCAGCCCTATAAAACTCTCTTGAGACCAATGTGCAATATGTTGTTCTTGAAGATGACCCAGTACTTCATCCTAGTCTTAAATCACCATTAGATGAATTTTAACTTGAATAAAACTAGTTTGATGACCTCATACCTAAAGAAGAGAAGATTGAAAAGGTAGTGGTTCTAGATGATGATGAGAATAAAGATGACTAACAACTGTAAATAGAGTTCTTTCAAGAGCTTGAAGAGTTTTGCCAAGTTGAGAATCAAGTACATGAAAAGGTGAAGAAAGAGTCTCCCATGGAGGATAGTGACCAAGATTTGGTAGAGTATGAAAATCTCCTTGATGAGATAGAAGAACTTATAGTTGAGAAGAAACCCAATCTTATTGAGAGCACTATAGAAATCAAGAAGGTATGCGTTGTTAAACCACCATTAGAGATTGCAATTAAGGATCCATATGAGAAGGTTGAGGTTGGTTGGATGAAAGAAGAATTCATTTCCATATCTAACTTGTTTGAGATGCTTGGTTCTTAATGAGCATCATGCCAATGAAGTTGACAAACATCATGAAAAAGTTGGAGGCATCAATGCTAAAGGATAAAAGGCTACATGTCTCATTAAATACTTCATGTCATGAAACAAGAAGAGTTTAAAATTTACCATTTGATCCAAGATGGAGTTTTCATCTCAGGTTAGTGTTTGATTTAGCTTGTTTTGCTTGGTGTGTGTGTTCCATAATTACTCATGAAACATGTGAATATTTATTTTTATTTTGTGTGTCTTTTACTTTGTGTAGTTGAGGTAGTCATTGGTATTGTATTGATCAAATATTGTGTTAAAATCCATCTTGTGTGTTTTAAAATTTAGATAAATCCCTAAGCCCAATGGACTGATAAGGCTACTAGTCTAGTTAGTATAACAAGCATACTACCCTTATGTGTCACCAATTTGATGACCATATTTGACCTTATAGGTCAAATTAGGGCCCCTATAGGTAAAAACTTGGTCTTTATATGTTTTAGGGGGTATAAAATTTGGTCATAAGGTGTATTATAGGTCATTTGATGGAGTTAAATGTCACATTAGCCTTGGTCATTTTTCATATTAGCCAATATATCTTTTTGGGTCATTTAGGGTTCACAAATAAAGAAATTACTAGGTTATATAGCCTCTTTGGTAAATGTGAATATTAAAAAATATTATGTCACATCCCATGTGTCCTAAGAGGTTTTAATCAACTATTATAATTGAAAAGTGGCAAGTTTTTTTAGAAGAAAGGGAAATTTTCTTGATAAAAAGGAGAGTTTAGCACTTGTACAACCCATGGGGAAGTGTAACACATGGAAGAAGATCATATAATGTACACTAAACTTCTCAAAGCTTAGTTACATGTTTTAAATTCTCTATAAGTGCCATTTCTTGCTTAAAACCATTATTCTCCTTTTTCATCCTTTTAGACACACAAAAATAGTCTTCTAATTTGTACTTGTTATGGCCAGCAAGGGAGGTTTCAAATCAAAGGCCTTGGGAAGGTGAAATTACACTAATAAATATTATTTTTCATAAAAAATGTTTTAATAATGGTGTATTTTTCTTTATGAACCATCCTCATGAAGTTGACTATTTTTTTTTGCTTACTAATATATGTACCGTATAGGTTTTACCATAGTTTGAGTAGTTTTATACAATTCAATTGATAAAATGTTTGAAAAATTATTTTTTATTCCTAATTTAATTATTAACATGTTTTTTTTGGTTTTTAAAGGTGTTTATATATGTAAATCATCTCATGTTGCAAGAGGATGCATCATTCTAAAATATAGGTACGTTTTCACCATTTTCAAGATCTTCAAGTTTTGATCATGTTAATAAAGGTTTTTGATGGTTTAATTATAATTTATAAATTCTATCTTGACATCCTTCACCTTTTAGTATCATTCTCCAAGTAGAATTCCATGAGTTGCAATCACAAAACACTATGCATCCAGTTGATTCCAAGATTGTCATGCACAACTAACTTGGTGAGCTGAGTTAGGGCCTTAAACACATACAAGGGGGTAATAAATATGGTAATGAAAGGTTTAAATAATTATAATAGTATTAATAATTAATAAAATCCTTTCATTTTCTATAGGAAGGACTGTGACAGCCAACACATTCACTCACACAATTTTACCATTAACATACTCATCTATAGGTGCTTGGAAGAAAATATCCTATTGATTAAGATGTGTTGACACTTGTTTTAGACCTTAGAGTGTGAATAGTATATTTTAAATCATTTAAATAGGTTACCACTAATTTAGATACTATATTCCATGCTCACTACCTAAATCAACATCCTATTGCCTGCACACTAGAATATACACCTATAGGTGATCTAAACAAAGAGCTAATTATCCATTTCAAGTGTTAAAGCATGTGATGGAACCTTTTATTTGGAGTCGGTAGGTTTTTTGACCATATAATCCTAAATTTAGGGGATAGGTTGGAAAATGGAGTTTAAAATCACTTCAAAATTTCAAATGACTGTGTTCAAGCCTTGTGTCTTAAAAAGTGCAAAACAAAGTCCCCAGGGGTTTTGTTGATATCTTGTAATATGGTTGTAAGGACTTTTAAGGAATCTAAATTAATTTTAATTATATCCATATCATATTAAAAATATCCATAAAAATTTATATGACATAATATTTGTGGAGGATGATGTTCTTAGGGCTCAAAATTACCTTAAAATACACTAAAAACTTGCATTCATGTATATAGGTTTTGAGTTATAAAAGAAGAACCTTATAACTAAAGCTACCAGTTGAAACATGGCCACAAAATGGATGATCATGATAGGATTAAGTTAAATTTTTATCTCAAGTATGTGACAATATAAGATTGAGGTGCAAGATTATAGGTCTCACACACACCTATAAGTGTGTCTAATCACAAAATGTGTACCTACAATAGACCTTAAATGCACATCATCCATTGTAAAGGATTAAACATGGAAATATAAAATCTAGCTGATAAAAATGAATTAAAACACCTAAAAAATTATATTTTAATGTTTTAATACAAATAAACACTATAACCAATGCCTAATCCATGTAAATAACACAAACAAGGGTCCTTCTCAAGAAAAAGTCATAGTCTGATGTAACTAAGACTAACAGTGAGCAAAGAATTAGTGTTTTGAGTGTGGGAAGTGTATAAAGGTGATAAGAAAGTTTCAAACTAATGTAAATTATGTTATGAGTTTCCAAAAACACCTATAAGCATTATATCCTAGCTAAACTATGCAAGGTCACCTACAGGTAGGGTTCCAAATATTATGTCATGGTATGGACCAGACAGAGAGCAAAGGGAGTGTTTTGATAAGGTTTATACCTATAAAAGATGGAAAAATGAATCCAAAAAATTATAAAATGGTAATAATGGTGTATTTATAGGTTATAAATACTAAATCTAAGCCTAAACCATGCATTTTTAAATATAGGTAGAAATCTTGGAGTAGAACACAATTAGAAAAGAAACTTAGTCTAAGCTAGGCAAGGTGTATGAAGGGTATATGAAAGGTTTAAATGAAGAATGGATATTTTTTACATATAAATAAATATAATGGTAGTATTTATATGACATTTAGAGTGTAAAATAATCAAATAAGTGACTCTAAACCTAGATCATACAGTCCACATCTTGAAATTCCTGCACATAGTCCATTTTGCACAAGCTTGTCTTGGGTTTTGTTGAAGTTGAAGGGTTTATGCGTAAGATAAAGAGATAAAATTTTATGGATATAATACTTTAAACTTAAAAATTATTCTAAAATTTTTAATTACTCTAAAAAAATAGGGGAATTACCCTTTGTTTTGTCTCAGATAGAGGGTACTTCCCCTTGTACACAAACCTTACAATTTTGGAAAAAGGAATGACCAAGTGAGTTAGAGGTTGTTAAAACAATGAAATAAGGTTTGGAATGTTTTAAATAATGTAATTAAACATTTAAATACTTATTTATAATGAGATAACTAAACTTGTAGGTCTAAAACACCAATGTTGCAGTCAAACTCACTAGGTAAAGTTTATGAATAAAGACCAAATAAGAGACCAATACCACTTCTAGTTGTAGGTGATATTTCAAGGTAATTGTAAAATTTATGTGGGATAAAAATAGAGGTAATTAATATATTTTTATACAAATAAAACTATCAAAAATCATTTTTGTCTTTAAGGTATAGATAGGCCTACTAGGCATAACTAGGCCTAGAATCCAAAAGGGGGGTCCACTTCCTATATAGCCTTATATTATCACTCTAGTGAATTTGGAAATTTTAATATGGTCTTAAAAAGGGTGTAAAATATTTTGGAAGGCAGAGAGGTTAGAAATAATCCATTTTTGAGCTCAAAACTAACTCCGTCCTGCATGAAATAGAATGAAGAGCTCAATAAGCTAGTTTTGAATGCTCATATCTTTTCTAAAGATGTGCATGGAGACCAAATAATTTTTTAGGTGTTATAAAGGTAATTCATCATAATTCTTTTGAGATTAATTTTAGGTTTAATTTTAAGTTTATATGAATAATGCTTGAGAGGTCAAATTATCTAAAACCCTTCCTAAACCCTTATTAAGACCCGATTAGAAATATGAGAATGGTACGCTAATCTAATGGAATAGTTTTCATAGAAAGATGATTGGATAATATAAAATATCTCTCAAGGTAATCCCCATCAAAATTATTTGTATGTAACTATATGGATGGAGTGTAAAATAAGTTTTTCTTGATAGTTTTATGCATTATGTAGGTTGTAGGAGGTTTAAAGAGATAAAAATCACATGAGATGGAATATTAAGACTCAATATAACTACCCATGTAGATTTAATTACATTAAACAACTCATAAGTGTGAAAATAATATCTCTCATCTTAGCTAGTCAAAATGAGCATAGTGGACAAACTAGTGAGAAGGGTGGAAAACTTTAAGTGAGCTAATTTTAAGGTGTAACTTGTGATTATAAGTTAGTTAAGGGTCTTGATAAGTTTAATACACTACCCTACATGTGATTTCATGGAAATGT
Source organism: Torreya grandis (assembly GCA_037957365.1). Classification (NCBI taxonomy): domain Eukaryota; kingdom Viridiplantae; phylum Streptophyta; class Pinopsida; order Cupressales; family Taxaceae; genus Torreya; species Torreya grandis. The sequence goes on along the minus strand of JARHVA010011663.1, from coordinate 31,002 downwards.
GATGCCTTTTTATAATCTAAGTTTTTAGGGTGCATGAAAGAGGAGTTTCTTAGAGTGTAGGTAGTGATATCTCCTTTCTAGCTAATTCCAAATGACCAAACATTTAATGAATGCATGGAGAGGAATTTATTAAATCCTTCCCATTCATTCCAATAATTATAAATATCCATAATCAGTTTTCATAGTTCAAATAGGTCAAAATCATGAAGGTAGTTTTATGAGCGAGAATGAGGAGTTTCATGCCGGATTTCATGAGTTCTATGACTTGAATGGACACTTATGCTTGTTTAAATTACATGGATTATCCAAAATAATATTATCATGTATAATTAACTAATTTTATTAGCTTGATATGTTTCGTTGTGACCTTTGGACTTTTCTCTTATCCTCTCTCTCACAAGTTCTATAAGAATTAGCCATTTTGGCCATTGTAACTTATGTTCCACATGAGTATGGTTAATCCTTGATCATTTTCATACCATTTTATCAATAATAATATTAATTTTTACCTATTAATTACTATTCATAGTGTGTTCTACTTGAATTTTGGATCTTGCTTAGTGAAGACTATGGATTCCTTAGCATGCTATCTCATTCATTCATACTAGTTGTAGTTGGAAAGCTTCTTCTTTAAGGTCATGTGAAGTATTCTAGGAAGTGTTAAGGTTGAGTGAGTTAGTATATTCACTAATGACATTAAATTCCTCTTGTCTAGTCTTCCTAGCCTAAACATTCAATTAATGTGAGAAGATGTAGATTGGAGAAGTGTATGTTTGGTTAGTCTCCTAGTTTCATGTGTAACATGTAGCTAGTTAGTACTCATCAATAAAATTGGTAAATAACCTCCCTTAGGATAGTTTTATTTCATTTTTATCTCTCCCTTCCCCCCCTAAAATTTTAGGTGTAGTTGTGATCCAAAGTGGTACATCAAGAGAGTTAGCCCTATCTAAAGATTCACCTCATCCTTAGGATACCCACAAGCCTAGAGGTGTTTCAATTGTGCCACTTACATGAGGAGAGATGAGACATATCCTTAAAGGGTGGAAATATAAGTGAAAAAAATAACCAAGAGGTGTATATATATTTATATATAGTAGATAGTAATCCACACTCAATAATGAGGGTATAGGGTTCTAAATCTTATAGCTAATATATTGGATATGTTATCTAACTAGGTCCTAAAATAAAATCAATGGTGTATAAAAAGGTTATAAAAAGGGGTCTAAATCATGTAATATTAAAACCACATGAAAGGAACTAACAAACAATGGTAATTTAGATCTTATATGATAAAATTAAATAATCTAAATAAATTATAGATTATGAATGGTTGATTATTGTTTCAATATAGGAAAATGTAGCCTAGACAATGTCGTAAATGATGATTATAATGGAAATCCTAAGTATTCTATAATTATTCATATTTCATCATAAATAAAGCTATACAAGAACAAAAACATACATGCTATAAAACTTAGTAGAACATATCTACCTACTAAGTAAATTAAAGAGAAATAGTATGAAGATACTTATCCTAGGTTGATGTGTAGGTTCATCAATATCCCCTTAGTTCTAGTGAAACTTTTCAATACAGGTTAGAGTTTAAGATATAAAAAGGTAAGGATGAACACCTAAGTCTCCTTAGTAATAAAATATAAAGACTATAGGGTGGTTCCTCAGTTCAACTTTCTCTTATTCAAATTCATTGAGATTTATTAAGACTTGATCTCCATAATAATAAGCCTCTATCCACTAATTCCTAATTTTAATACATAAGGGTATAGATTAAAAATCAATAAAAATATACAAGTTTTGTGTGTGTTAATGGAATGTTATTTATGATCCATATATGCATATATCCAAACCTATGAATCTACTATAACTCTAATCCAATGGTATTGATCTAGATTTATACAATACAATGGTATTGACTAACCTAGTAGTGTACCATCAGTTTAAATATATTACAAAAGACACATGAATATAATATTAATGTTAGTAGTGTTGATATATTACATGGATAAATAGGTAAGAAATAACTATATCAATAGTGATAATACAAGAGGAAACATAGGTAGGTTGCACAACTGAACAAAAGGAGACATAAAAGGAAGTGGGAAAAGAGAATCAAGGGAGGATAAGATCATAGTGACATGTTTATAACTTAATATTACATAAATATATTTTTAAAATTACCATAATCCAACCCTACCCATTTCTTGGTGAAATCCTTAGAATGTGCATTTAGGGAGATTTATGCACTGGTGAGTCTTGCAAGAGAGATCATAAATAAAACATAAAGATGAAAAATATTGGTGTATAAAACTAGGCTTAAGGATCTCTCTAATTATTAATTTTTTTTAGGTGTATAAAAACCATAATGAAAAATAGGGTGGAAGAAAGAGAAGGACAAAAAAATAAATAATAAATGGAAGGAAGAATCCTTCATGTTGGGTTCACCATAATTTTTACATGAGTAAAATAACACATGATCCCCATACATATAACTTCCAAAGGTTAGGTCAAGATATCCATAATATGATTAAATAATGGGGAGAAAAAAGGGTAAAGGTTAGGTTTTTGTGGTTGATTGAGTCTTTGTATAATTTTATGGTAGATAGGTATGGTTGGAATTTACAAAGGTTGACCAAAGATAGGTTTGAGGGGAATAAGTAAATGGACTTGATGAAGTTGATCCATATATTAATCAACCAATTACACATGATATATTTAAGTGTCTAATTGGGGTATATTTTTATGGGGAAAAGGTATAGTGAAAAATACAATGCACAAGAGCTCTTAGTCAATATAAAATTATATGGGGACATTAAATTAAGCATAATCAATCTAGGCAAGACACCTAATCATCAAGGTTAAACTATCCATTAGAGAATCATAAAAGTGGAAATTTAAAATGATAAATTAAGATTAATATTATATATATATATATATATATATATATATATATATATATATATATATAAATATATATCACTATAATTAATGTAAAATACTTGCAATGCAATATCTCAAATAAATCTATTTTCATATGAAACAACAAAAACACTATTTAACTAACAAATGATTGCACAAATTACTCTTGTGAAAACCAAATGTGATCTAATATACAAAAATAAACAAACAAAACCATTATGTATTTTTTATATTTTCCAAGAAATAAAGATATATTAAGATGTTAGTGTTTTCAAAGTATGAGTGCAAAATGAAAAACACAAAATTATAGTGTAAACTTGGTTTAAACAAAAACAAATGATAAATATACACTATTTAAAAATGGGAATGGAATGACACATAGATAATCTAATAATTAGTATCTATTAAAGAATTTAATAGGTTATCAAAAAACTATATAATGGGAGGGAACAACTTAGAAAACTAAAGGACATCAAGGTATAAATTTAGGAATATAGTGGGGAATTGACAAAGAACAATAACAATACTTATATTATTGATCACTTCACAAAATAGACTAAAAATAGTAAATAAATATATTGAGACAAGACAAATAATCATGTAATAAAAATTATGTTGACAAAGTATTAGAAATATGATTGTCATTTGATGTTAAAAGGGATATTATTAGCATTATGGATGTCATTGATGTCAAGAGAATAAGTCAAAAACAAGATTGATTGAGAGAAGAGCATTTTTTATAATCGAGTAAATTATAATATTTCCTTATAAAGTTGTCATGAATTTATAGAGACTATTTTTGGATGTTTGCAAAGAAATTGATGGAAGATCCATTATGGGTTTTTCAAGAGCATCTCATATATATGGTCCGTAGGTTCAATTCAAGAGAAATGAGCCTAGAAATGATTTATTTTAACTTTAATCCACTAATAGAATTTCTTAATAAAACCCTATGGGTTTTTTTCATATAATTAATAGGCTATTATATTTTTATGTTGACTTGATATAGGTAGGAACCGGTTACTTATGTTATAACTTAATCTTTTTTTGTCATTGTGTAACCAATCCCTTCAACCTGTCAATTATTAACTTGGAGAAATGATCAAAGACCTTAATATTTCCCAAATCATAAACTTAATACTTGTTTGATCTTGATCAATAATTAGCACCAAATCATATGATGAAGATCCAATGATGTGTAATAAAGTCAATATGTCAAAGGTACCCAAGAGTGAATGTGCTAGTGCTAAGTGTCACAAGTGTATGGACTGATAATGTACAAAATAAATACATGAATTACAAGTGTTACAAGTATATGGAATTAAAATCTGTATATTAAAAATAAGAGTACCAAGTGTCACAAGCATGGGCATTGATAACAGTGTCTAAAAGCCACGTGAGGGTGGTAAGTGTCACATCCATAGGAGCTTGCTAGATAGAGATATAATGAGCATATTAGTGTGTTATAGGATCTAATGTTAAGTGTGTGATCACTAAATAAAGATAAATGGATCATAAGGAGTCAAAAAATTTAAAGTATCTAATGTTTAATGATAGATAGAGGTAAATTTTGTGATTTTTAAAGATCTAACAACATGCAAGAGCTCGGTTCAAAATATCGATGGATGCAATTTAAATATTGAAATTATAAAGTTTGGAAGCTCACAAATATCCAATAGATAATGTGATCCTATTATAATTTGATCAATATATGTGCTTTAAAGTTGAAACATTAAATTTTGAAAGCTTGTAAAGATCTAATGGAGTACATGAGCCTATTAGAGTTTGATCTAACAATTACATTTTGAAGTTGAGACATTTGAATGAGGATCATCAGATCATGGCATGAATGTAAGATCAATGATTAGTATTCAAAGATACATTCATGTCAATAATTAAATGATAGAACATATAGAAAATATGCATTATACATCATAAAGAATGATATAAATCATTTTGATCAATGTAAATTGTTTAATATGGCATTTGCATAGAGCCTTATATATGATAAATATAGTAAAAGATAAAATGCTATGATGGTAGTGCATGAATTCATAAATTGGGAAACTTACAGGATCATGATGTGTTAATGACCAAGTGTGAACATAGATAACATGTGAGACCTAGATTAATGAATATATACATCATCTATAAAATTCACTAAGTGTTGAAAAACGTTGAATTAATAGGGAGAGAGAAATGAAGGAAGAGATGTAGAGTAGAGTATGAGCAATTGCATAATAATTCTATAATAGAGAACTAGATTCATTTATGAATTAATTTTGTAGTCTAGAGTTGTAGCTCCATAATATATCTTATTGGTAGGTGCCATGATAAAAGTTGAGTTGTTTCTTAGTAAGGGAATAGGTTCTTTCTTAGAGTAGGTTCTCTTAAATTAGGGGACTAGTGTCTCCTTATGGTCAGTTTCCTTAAACATTATAACTAGTGAGGTTCTTAATTATGAGGTTGGATTAGAATAATAGATTCTAGTAGCTATTCTCTTGGTGGTTTTTCCCATATTGGGTTTTCCATATATATCTAGTGTTATGCATGTGTGTGTGTGTGATCTTTGTGTATCCTTTCTAAATTGCATTAGAAAGGAATAAAGGACTAATTTTAATCCATCTACTGATTCACGCCCCCCTCTTAGCAAATAATTATATTCCAAAAATTGGTATTAGAGCCCTAGTTCCTTAGAAGAAGCTTAATCAACTCAGGTAGATCTTAGACAATGAACACAAATGGCTAGTCAAGAAGGCTCTTCCTCAAACAAAGCACCTCTCTTTGATAGATCAAACTATGAATTTTAGAGCATTATAATGGAATCATATTTATCTTCATTAGGTTATTATGTATGGATGTCTATTGTAAATGGATATATAGCCCCCGCTATAACTCTTATTGATCAAGATGCAAAGAAGGCATATGACATCAATGCCAAGGCAAAGAATGATATCCTTTATGGATTGTCTAACTTAGAGTTTGTCAAAGTAATGCATTATGAAAAATCATAAGATATATGGAAAAAGTTTAATATCATCTATGAAGGTGATGATAAGGTAAATCAAGCCAAGCTACAAATATACAAAGGCAAGTTTGAAAGTCTTAAAATGAATGAAGATGAGAAAATTTTAGACTACATCTTCAGAGTAGATGAAATAGTCAATCCAATCAAATTCCTTGGAGAAGAGATGAAATATTTGGTCATTATCAAAAATGTCCTAAGATATCTACCATCAAGGTATGACTCTAAATTCCTTGCAATAAAGGAACCAAGATATCTAGATAAGCTCACTATAGATGAGTTACATATAACCTTCACAACTTATGAGATGAGAATGGGAGAAGAAGATACTTTCAAGAGAGAAACTATATTCTAAGCATCCAAAAAATTAAAATTAGAATCACCTACATCTACTTCTAAGGAAACTGATGAAGAAGAATCCAAATTTATCAAAAAATTAAGAAGAGGATATAGAAAGTACAAAGGTAAAATAGAATATTTTTTTGCTAAATTCCATTTTAACAAAAAGGATAATTCTAAGAAAGAAGAGGATAGTAAGAAGATGAAACCCCACTATTCCAAGAATAAGAACTTATTCAAAAATAATAAGGGCTTGTACATAAAAGAAGATAGTGATTAATTGGATGAGTGTGATAGCTCAGATGATGACCATGTTTGTACCTTTGTGGTTAAGGGAAGTGAATCCCTATTCATAAAATTAGAAACAACCTTTATGGATAAAAAAACATAAAAATTTGAAGACTCAAATGAAGAAGAGGAAGGAAAAATAGATCTAGAGGTTGAACTCATTTGTTCTCTAAATAAAATTGAAAATATAAGAAAAGAGAACTTAAAGCAAAATAAGGGACAAAATGAGATTGAAAAATTATCCAATAGTATTGAAAACTCTAATAAAATAGTAGTTATCCTAAAGACACAAGTTGAAGAGGATAAAAGAATAGAAGATGTAATCAAATTTTAACTAAAGTCTAAATCTGATGAATGCTTAAAGTTAGAAGTAGAGATAGTGACTTTGAGGAAAGAAATTGAAAAATCTAAAGAAAAAATAGATAAAATTCTGAAGCTAATAGGAGATTCATAAATTCATGATGAGTTAATCGATTATCAAAATCCATAAAAATAAAAAACTAGTCTTGGTTTTGAAAATGGGAAAATTCTCATAGCTAGTACATCTACAAACTTATATGACAACTTCAAAGTAGAAGGTGAATTGATAAAAAATAATGAAAAATCTTGTAAGAATGCTTCTAAAGATCTAAAGGCAAACATAAGCACTACTGATATGAAGAAAGTTGAAGGAGAAAATAAGCCTAAATAAAATAAGAAGAATAATGTGTCAATCTCTACAAACTCAAGGAAGATGTAGATGAAAAATGTAGCTGATGCAGATGGTTACATTATTGAGAGACTTGAAGAACCTAGAGTCAAGAAAATCTCATCTTACACAAAGAAATGTTATGACTAGGTATTCCTAATTTTTATATGGTTATTTTTATACTACTAATAAATTTGGTCATAGGGCTATTAAATCTAGGGTTATAACTAAAAGGAGAACAAGCTTTATAGGTAGAAATTAAATTTCACCCTTGTTAGATACAAATGTAATATGCTATAATTGTAATAATTTTGGTCACATAGATAAAAAATGTAGAACAAGATTTGTAATACCATAAATACAAAGTGAAAACAAAGGCATGCCTCCCAGTGTGAATAAAGGTTCACAAGTCTTTGAAAAGGGGGAAAATAAGCAAAACAAGAAACCTAAGGATGTGTGGAAAGTGAAAGATTAAAAATTTGCACAATCCATGATTGTTCACATTTCACTCCATATCAAGGAATAAAATTTGTGAATAATAGATAGTGGATTCTCAAAACGCGTGAATGGTGACAAAAGCAAATTCATCAAACTAATCAAATGTAAGGAAGGATCTGTCATCTTGGGAGATAATACTATAGTAAATATCCATGCTAAAAGAACCTTGAACATAAATGGAAAACTACCTACACATAATGTCTTTTATGTTGAAGGATTGAAACACAATATGCTAAGTGTCAAAAAAATGTTTGACAATGAATATAAGGTCACATTTAATATAAAAGGATACAAGATAAGGATATATAGAAGACTAGTTGCAGAAGGAAAAAGAACTGAAAGCAATATTTATAATCTTAGTGAAGTGAATGGTAATATCTACCTAATAGGAAAAATTGATGAGAGTTGGTTATGGTATAGAAGAATGGGCCATGTCAATTTTTTATAACCTAGTTAAGGTGAGCTGAAATAAGTATTTTATATATATTCCTAAGATAACCAAACCTACAGAAACTACTTGCAAGGAATATCAGCAAGATAATAAAATAAGGGTTAAATTTCAAACAAAGGAGTATGCAACTACAAGGCCTTTAAAATTAGTTCATATTAATATTTGTGGTCCTACTAACACAAAAGGATCCAAATGAGAAAGATACTTCATGTTACTAGTAGATTATTACTTAATAATGACATGGGTAACCTTCTTGAAGGAAAAGTCTCAAGCATTTGAAAGATTCAAGATCTTTAATGCCATAGTAGAGAATGAGATTAGGAAAAAAAATTAAATTCTTAAGATCTAATAGAGGTGGATAATTCACCTCAAATGAGTATATATAATACTATAAGAAGCATGGAATAAAAAGGCATTACTCTACATCAAGGACTCCACAATAGAATGGATTTGTTGAAAGAAAGAATAGAATATTTAGGGAGACGGTTGGAACAAAGTTAAAAGAGGTCAAGTTACATAATGGATACTGGAGAGAAGCAATACAAAAAATATTATATATCTTAGATAGAGTTAAACTAAGGGTAAATAGTGATAAAAACCCCCTATGAACTATGGTATTGAAAACCTACCTATATTAAGTATTTTAGAGTTTTTGAAAGTAAATTCTACATCAAGAGAAAAGAAGACAAATTGGGATGATTTAAATCAAGATGTGATGAAGGAAGATTTATTGGTTTTTCCACCCAAATGAATGCCTACATATGTTGAAACAAAAGGCTAAAAAATATTTTAGAGGGTATCAATGTCAAGGTTGATGAATGCTTGAAATATGTTAAACCTAACAAAGACATTTATGAAGAAAAATCAGAGTCTAAAGAGAAAGTATCTAATGAAGAATGTGAGGAATTAAATGAAAATGCACCTACAATATTTTTTCAAAAGGATCATCCTATACAATAAATAATTGACAATAAAAATGAGGGAGTTTAGACAAGGAGAAGAGTAGCAATGAACAAGGACCAAGTAAGTTTTACTCTAATATTTGAAATTGAACCTAAGATCTATGTTGAAGCTAGTAAGGATGAGAATTGGCTAAAAGACATGGAAGAAGAACTAAGCCAAATTGAAAAGAACAAAACTTGGGAAATAGTTCCAAGACCTTCAAACAAATATGTAATAGGTACAAAGTGGTTCTTTAGAAACAAAATCAATGAGGATGTAACTATTATAAGGAATAAGTCTAGATTGGTGTGAAAAGGATATGCAGAAGTTGAAGGCATATATTTTGAGGAAACATTTTCTCTAGTTGATATATTGGAAGCCATAATAATGTTTCTAGAATTCTATATTTATAATAAATTCAAAGTCTATCAAATGGGTGTTAAATCTTTTTTGTTGAATGGGAACCTAGAAGTGGAAGTCTATATAGAATAGCCTAAATGTTTTCAACTATCAAAAGAAGATTATGTTTGCAGATCAAAGAAATATCTATATGGTCTAAAATAGGCACCTGAAGCATGGTATTCAAGATTAGACCATTATCTACAATAATAAGGATTCAATAAAGGTTGTGAAAATAGAAATATGTACTTCAAATCAGAAGGTAAGCATATATTAATTATTGTTGTATATGTAGATGGCATCATTTTTAGTGGCATAAATAATAAAATGTGCAAATAATATGATAATCAAATGGAAAATGAGTTTGAGATGTCTATGTTTGGAAATCTTTCTTTCTTCCTTGGCCTATAGATAGCACAAAATGATGAAGGGATATTTATATGCCAAACCAAGTATGCTAAGGAAATGCTCAAGAAGTTTGGAATGTAAGACAAAAAAACAATAGGTACTCCCATGATAACTATTTGTAAGTTGAGAAAAAAGGATGAGTCCATTGATACAAATAATACTTTATATATATCAATGATAGGTAGATTGTTATACCTAACTTCATCAAGACCAAATATCATGTGAGTAGTGTGCATGGTTGCAAGATTTCAAGTTGCTCCCATAGAATCACATATCAATGTAGTTAAAAGGATCTTTACATACACCAAGATTATAATTGAATATGGCCTATAGTATCCTAAAAGTGAATTTTTCTCTTTGATAACATATACAGATGTTGATTGGGAAGAAAGTGTGGATGATATAATAAGCACTAGTGGTGGTGAATTTTTTCTTGGCAACAAACTTGTTTCATGGCTAAGTAAAAGTCAAGAGTTATATACTCTTTACACAATAGAAGTAGAGTATGTTATAGCATTTGCATATTACACTCAAGTCTTGCGGATTATGCAAACACCCAAAGACATCAAGGTAGAATATAAATCACCTATCTCTATTCTTTATGACAATTTAAGGTCTATAAATATATCAAAAAATCTAGTAATGCATTCTATAACTAAACACATATTAATCAAGTATCACTTCTTAAGATAAATGTTTGTAGATCAGGAGGTCATAATGGAATATGTGCCAACACAGGATCAAATTATATACATATTCACCAAACCTCTTCCCAAGGAATAATTTGAGTGTTTGAGACAAAAATTTGGAGTTTACGATCATACATCACATCACTAATCTCAGTAATAGGGCATGAGTCCAAGAGGAGGATCACATAAACTTTTTTAATCCCTAGAAGAAAAGAGAAAATGCAACTTGGGCATGAATATTTTTGCAAATTTATACTGATTTGATGGTTGCATATTATTGGAAAAATTCCTTTATCTAATAAAGAGGGAGAAATTTTGGACAAACAGTGAGAATGTTGGAGTCCCTTTTTCATTGATGTCAAAAGGGGAGAAAAAGTGAAAACGCTCTCTATAAAATCTTTATGTTTATCAAAGGAGAAAAAAATGTTTCCAAGATGTGTTTAAGAAAATTTTCCATTACTTAAGGGGGATAAAGTGTGGAGTGAACAAATTTAGCTCACATTCATTAGAAGCCAATGAAAGTACAATTAATGTTAGAGGAGTATATCATGCATTAAAAGATCAAAGCATTTATTTTTCTATCAATGGTAAAGGGGGAGATTGTTAGAAATATGATTAAAATTTGATGTCAAAAGGGATATTTTTAGCATTATGGATTTCATTTATGTTAAGAGAATTATTTGTAGACAAGATTGATAGAGAGAAGAGAATCATGTTTTATAATTACACAAGTTACAAAATTATCTTATAAAGTTGTCATGATTTTATAGAGAATGTTTTTAGATGTTTATATAGAAATTGATAGAAAATCCATTACGGGTTTCTAAAGAGAATCTCATATATATGGTCCATAGGTTAAGATGAAGAGAAATGAGCCCATAAATGATTTATTTTAGATCTCAACCATTACTAGGGTTTCTCAATAAAACCTTATGGTTTTTAGTCATGGAATTCATATGCTCTTATATTTTTATGTTGACTTGATATAGGTAGGAACTTATCACTTAAGATATAAATTAATCCTTTCTCATTGTCGTGAGACTATCCCATTTGACCTATCAATTACCAGCTTCGAGTAGTGATCAAAGACCTTATTATTTCCAATGTCCTTAACACTTATTCAAGCTTGATCAATATCTAGAACTAAATTTTATGATGAAGATATAATGATGTAAAACAAATTAAATATGTCAAAGGTACCTAAGAGTGAACACACTAGTTCTAAGTGTCACAAATGTAGGGATTGATAATGTTTAAAAGGAATGCATGAATTCCAAGTATCACAAGCACATCGACTATAAATGTATGGAAGGCATGCAAGAGTGCCAAGTGTCACAATTGTGGGCACTGATAGTAATGTGCAAAATACAGGTGAGGGTACCAAGTTCGACATTCATAGGATATTGTTAGACATAGATATATAAGTGTATTAGTATATCATATGATCTAATGGTAAGCATGTGATCTTGCAATGAAGATTAATAGAGTTCAAAGAGTCAAAGAGGTCAAAGTATCTAATGTTTAATGATAGATAGAGGTAAATTTCATTATTCTTTTGAATATATAATGACATGCATGAACTTGGTTCAAAATATCAACATATGCACTTTAAAGATTGAAATGTTAAAGTTTAGAAGCTCGCAAAGATATATTGAAACACGTGAACCTGCCAAAATTTGATAAATGAATGTACATTAAAATTTAAATGTTAAATTTTGTAAGCTCACAAAGATATAATAGAATGCATGATCATGATAGAGCTTGATCTAATGGATTCATTTTAAATTTGAGACATTTGAATGAGCATCATTGGGTTATGGTGTGAAACATAAGATCAATGGTCAATACTCAAAGATATATTCATATCAACAATCAAGTGATGGAACATATAAGAAATATGCATTACATGACACAAATAATGATATAGATCATTGTGATAAATATAAATTGTGTAATATGGCATGTGCATCAAAACTAGATCCTTATATATGCTAAATATAGTTAAAAACAAACAATTATGGTGGTGTTACATGAATTCATGAAGCAATAAAATTATAATATCATGATGTATTAGTGACCAAGTGTGAACAAAGAAAACATGTGAAACCTAGATCAGTGCATATATTCATCATCTATAAAATGCACTAAGTGTTTAAAAAGGTTAAATTGAGAGGGAGAGAGATAAAGAGGAAGAGAGATGCAGAGCAGAGTATGATTAGTTGTAGAATAGGTTTGTAATAGAGAAATGGATTCATTTATGAATCAATTTTTTAATTTGGAGTTGTAGCTCCATAATATATTTGATGGGTAGGTGCCATTAGAAAAGATGATTTAGTGATCAATTAGGAAGTAGGTACTTCCTTAGAGTAGGTGATCTTAAATAAGGGGATTCATGTCTCTTTAGGGTGAGTGCCCTTAAAAATTATAACCAATGAGGTTATTGATTGTGAGTTTGGATTAGAAAAGTAGATTCTAACATCTATTCTCATGGTGATTTTTCTCATATTGGGATTTCCACATACATATAGTGTTATGCATATGTGTGTATGTGTGATCTCTACATATCTTTTATAAATTTCATTAAAAAGGTTTAAAGGACTAATTTTAATCAATATAGTTTAACTCCCCCACTCAGTATATATTTTTGTTTCAACACAAAGTAATTATCACATAAATTAGACACAACTTTCACATGTTCTTGATCATATCATGGGAAAAACATAACATATAGAGAAGAGAATTATTTTATTCAAATACAAGGAATAATGTGGTATAATATTTTTGAAAAGTATAAATTAGAATCAATTATAATCCTTCACCAAACCCTTGGATAGTCCTAACACTTAGTAATAACATTATACATAGAGTGGTGGGTTATACAAACAATACTTAGAGTAAAACATGAAATGAAATGTACTACTCTATTATAATAAATTAATCTACCAAAAGAAGGAAACTTACTTCTTATCTAGTATAAAAAAAATAAAATTAGATCCTTTGACCTATCACAATATGTATGACAAAATGAATGGTGGGATGTGATGTTAGACATATTCAAAGTGTATATCTCCAAATCATTTGATCACTTCATCTCATGGGAAAATTGAACTCAAGGGATGATACTCCTCATAACCAAAACTAAAACTAAGTTATATCAAAATGATAGTTTAACAAAGGGTTTATGTTATTCATGTAAAGATTAGGTTACATATAAGTTTTTGAAAAAAAAGAGGACATAAAAGGAAGGATAAATAGATTATGAAAACATGGGTGAAGAGTATAAATGGAAACAAAGAGGCTAGTAAAAGTAAACAAAAATAAGAGGCAAATGGAAATTTTCATATGTATATCCCAACATTTGGAGTGATTGTATGGTATTCCATGATGAAACTATTAGTTCATGTAAACTTATAGTTTCAAATATGCCAGTTCATACAAAGTGATATTTTCACAACTACCAAGATGTTTTTACCACAAACCTATACATGGGTCAAGGATTAGACTGGCAAAATATAATAGCCACATTTACTATGAAATCAAGGATATGAAAATATAGATTGAGGGATTTATCAATGGAAAGAAAGGTTTAAGTAAGGAAATGTGCCATATCATAAGTTAGTGAGAGGTAATTTCATAAATTGATGTGAATATTTCACCATGTTAGTTTTGGGTACTTATAGTGACATTAAATTATTTTACCTTGTATAGTAAACAACCATAATAAAATTATATCTCCATCTCCCAAGTTTGCAATTGCAGTTGCCTCTACATAAATACACTTTACATGTGTATTACATGTAACTAGTGAATATGATGGTGTAAATTGTCAAGATGTAGTAAATATGATGAAAATGTGACCATTGTTTAATCACAAAAAGAAGGTGATTTAGGCACATCATATATTTAAATTCAATAACTTGATGGTGAATCTATGGTGGGTTACTTTGAGTATGAAACTTATTTTTAAAAACCATGGTGAAATCATTGAATAGATGAAAAATCACTCAAATATTATGTTTAAAATATTACAAAACAAGAAAGAGGATGCAAATAATTTAAAGGCAACTGATAAGTTAAAAGAGAAAAAAATATGAATTGTAATCATTTTAATAAAACACCTCCTTAGAAACATGTCCACAATAGGGGTATTCAATTATTGAACTAAGTTAATTGAAAATAGCCCAAGAATAATGTGAGTACCCTTTTTTTAATGGCCCCACTTTAAATTTTTTTAAATGACATATATCCCTCTTATTTTTTTATAGTTAACCACATGAATAATACTAAGATCTAAGTTTACCAAACTCAATACCTCAATTAAGACCCATATCATGTTGAAACATTAATTAAATTCATCTAAGGAGGTACTCCTAATACTTATAAAGCATTTTGTTGATGTATCCTTGTCAATCCTACTACCTTTAATCCCTATAATAACATGGCCACATATAGACATAAGAGTGAGTGATTTGATTCCGTAAATGTCTCTCTTTTTATAATATGTTTCCATTTGAATAAGTTTAAATTGATTATAGAGCCACACACAATGTAATGCTGACCAAAGTTGTCGATGTCCTAAGACTAACATGTATAAAAAAAATTGGTCATTATTTCTACATGGATTAAAAACAAGTACATCCAACTAGAAAAATTAATGATGTCAAATTACCTATAGGATCTTTCACTTAAAATAGGGTTAAATTAACTATCTTGGTAGTACACATTCCCCTAATGATGGAATGTTATTGTGTATAAGGTTTTTCAAATATATTTTTGGTGATATTTAGCTTGATTGAATCAAGATATGATTATAATCAATATAATTAGGTAAAATTTGATACCTGAGACAAAATCAAAGTACACCATGCAAAAATAATAGGACCCTTGTGTATACATACTCTATGAGGAAACAAGCCCTAACATGTATATGATGATATCGAGGAAGACTTTAGTATTATTGAAATAATGAAAGGTAAAATAAATGACATATGGATGTTAGAGTTTTATGGTATTGTTTCCACTACAGGGTCAAGTTATAAAGATTTTGTAATTTACCATAATAATGAATTATTTCCCTTATCATCAAAAATCCAATTTTAATTGACCAATAATATAAATGAATATGATACATTGCTTCTCAAACTTAAATTTATTTAAGATCTGGGTATCAATGAATTTAGATCTCAGGGATATGTGGATATAATAGTAAATAAAGTGTATAAGTAGTATCAAGTGAAAAATTGTTGATTTAAGAATTACACAAATAAGGTTTGGACTGCATCAATGTTTTCAATACTTTATATATTATTATTTTTACCAAGGGAATAAAACATTAACATAGATATGTTGGTTGTATTTACATCATTGGTGATTCCTCACTAGGTGATAAATATATATAGGTACACATTATAACTTTTTATGAGCATCATGTGTACCTGATAACTCAAAGAAATAGTAGTTATTCAATAGTGATGAGTAGATTATTTCCTTCTTTGAAATTTTTTATAACTTTAGAAGAGTATATTTCAAAGGAATTTATTTAGTATACTAATAATCTCATTCTCAATCCAACTTAGGTAATAATAAATATAAGAATAGAGGTAACCCTTATTCCAAGGTAGAAATCAATTCAATGGATGATGGATTCATCTAATTTAAGGGAAATAAAATACCAAAATACCTAGTCTCACTAGAAGAGTTATTAAATAAGAATGACACACACATAAAAATAAGATACAATAAGAAACTTAAGGATCCCATAATTTTGATAAGGTTAACATTAACATTAAATAAGAGGATTTATATGTAAACATTAATAAATGTGTTGGGTCATTTGATCCAAATGAATCTAGTTGGTTAGCATTTTTTCAGCATTACATAAGAGCATGTATCTCTTTATGAGATACCCCTTAGAATATATAGGTTAATAAATCCAAATTAATGTAGTTAGTTAGAATTTTTTTTAGAATTGCATAATAGCATGCATCTCTTTATGAGACACTCCTCATTAATATATAGGTTAATAACATTATTAATTAATGTATTAATTTTAGTTGTAGTTAATGTATAACAATAATTACCATGTTAGTAATTAGTTGTATGAGTTGGGAAGTTAGACCATTGGGTCTCATGTAAATTTTTTTGAAATATTATTTAAGTTTGGGAAGGAATATAATAAAGCAACAAAGATAATATCAATGTACAATCTTTACATGAAAAAATTCAATGTGTATTTTCTATCAGTGATATCAATGTTTTAGAAAAATACCTTGAGGAAATTGAAAGACATAGATGAACCATGAAATCAAATAGTTTTTCATAAATAATTTTTGGTAAAATTTTAAATTATTTTTTTAATATATTATCCCAAGTTTTTATTTGGGAAGCTTGAAAAATGGTGTGATTGAATACAAGTAAGTGTTAAAAATATTGACATGGATTTTTTTTGTTATTAGAGCACTAAAAACATTCCAAGAGGATGTTTTTAATGCCTGAACATATTTAAATCTCCTTGAAATTATTTTTTCATGTTAGGGCATTTGAAGTTAAAATAAATAATTAAATGGGATGTAATTATAATAATAGGAAATGATATATATATTTTTTCCTAACAAACCTTGACAAAGGCATTAGAAAGAGTGTTGGAGGAATTTTGCATAGATGGAGGGTAGCATTCCTCTACCATGCATTGAAAAAGACCAAAATCAATTAAAAATAAAAATTTTAATGCTTAAATTGGTTTTTTTACATTCAAATCTATTACTAACTATTGAAAACTATGATTAGAACACTCAAACTACTAATAACATGGCACTTCAAAGCTAAAAATGGTGTTTTGATGATGCATATGGCATTAGAAAACATGAGAATAACTATATTTTGTCCTTTATATCTTTACTAAGGTATGAGACCCATTTTTCTTAACAAATGAGGTTTTGAATCATTTTTTTAGTGTTGGGTGAGTGACTATTGTCAGATTAAATTATTTTATTGTAGATGCATATGAGTGAGAGAGAAATGTTTTTTTTTTGGAAAATATTAAAGAAACTACATATGTATAATTTTTTAATTTTATATTTTATCCAAATGAATGGATGAGCTTTTTTGAGGAATAAAGTTAAGATGTTGTTATACAAAAAGTCATAATTTTGATTCTCATGCACATAATGTTTTGCATGTAAGTGGGTTTAAAATCAAAGTCTTTCATATTAGGTATCAAGTGAATACATATAGGATTTGGTAAAAAAGGATATTCTAAAAGCCTTAAGAGCATTAAGGGGTCAAGATTTCAAAACCCTTAAATTAAAATGTACATTTTTGAATTGTCACATCTAGCTTCTCTTTACAAAACTATTTAATCATTAATAGTGGATTATGAGACTAATGATTGTAGTTCTAATTTTTATGTTTAAGAAGGATATATATATTGTATGGTTGACATTTTTATTAATTTTTTCATGATTAGTATTATGATTGGACAATAATTTTTATTATGATTTATGATCATGATGATTGATTTCATTTGTAGATTATTTTCATTCAAAAGTTTATTGGTGTTTATACATTGATTATTGTAATAATATTAACTAAATACATGTTTTTTGATTGAGGTGGTTTTAGGATTATCCTATAATAATAGGTAGTATAGATAGAAATTATCATTGGAGAGGGGATTTCATATATTAGCATTACAATTTTAGACAAATTTATCAAACCCATTCACACACCACTTTTCATGATTTACATAGTATGTGAAATCTATGATTTGATTGGGTGCTTTGATTAGTGTTATATTTGTGATGGTGTTCTTGACTTCATTAAAATATGCATAGAAAATTATTATTCTATTTTAATCTTGACTACATTATCAATAGTGGAGGCATGAATGTAATGGTATGGTTTGATTATTTTAGATAATGCTATAGTTGGACACATAATTTGTGTAGTTTGATTGCTTTAGATCATGTTTGAGATCATCACATAATTATTTTGATGACATAGTATAGGAGTAAAAATAGGAAAAAACACCCCCAAATCAAATTAATTTAAACGGATTTTGAAGCTTTAGATGTTATGGGTATTTAAATCCATTAGAATATATATTACAAAGTTGAAAGGCAATAAAGTTAAGTTTTTTTTAGGAATCTTGAGACTTAATATTATGATGTTATCATGGTCATATGATATGATTTAAAAAGGTAAATAAGTTAGGTTTTTTTATTTAGTTGCTATGATTTGGGAAGTTGAAATCGCTATTTGGAATGATGAGGGTTTCCTCTACTGACATTCCTAGATAGAGAGGAATGATTATGAGTTAATGGAAAGCATGAATAAGTTCAAGCATTGATTGAAAGGAGTTGCATGATGGTGAACTTACAATATAAAAGGATAATTTCTTGGACATGCAAAGTATGTATGGATTATGGAAAAAGAATAAGAGATAAGGTTAAAAAGAGAATGGGGAAATGATAGAGAGGAGGAAGACTTCAGATTTCAGTTAAAAGGAAAAGAGTTATTCTTCTACACATTGAGGTTATAACCTTTAAATAGTCAGGGTTAATTATTTTTATATTGATTAGAATTAGATTACAAGAAAAATATGATTATTTTATGGTTAATTTATATTTTATTTGAATGTGTGGAATAATAAAAATTTTAAGCAAAAATAAACTAGGGTTTCATGACTATGGATCTAGGGATGGAACTTGGTTCCATACACCAAAAAAATATTCATAAATACCAAACCAAAGTGTGTGTAAGAAAAAAAAAATATTAAGGTAAACCCCTAGTTTTATCATGAGTGGTCAGGGAGGTTTGTAAATTTAATATATTTTGTTTGTATATATCATAACAAATATGAATAGGAATGAAATACTTGCTTCTATACATGTATGTGAACTAGAATCATGTGGTCATAACTCATCTTATCTATTGGTCTTTTAGTATGACATTAAGGTTGAAATAGCCACAATAGAGTTCAAAGTCATTATATTACATGTAACTATACATACATACATTCATATAGAACCATGTGGTCACAACTCATCTTATCTATGGTCTTTTAGTATGAAATTAAGGTTAAAATAGCCACATTATAGTTTAAAGTCATTGGATTACATGTAAGTAACTACACACACACACACACACACACACACACACACACACACACACACACACACACACACACACACACACACACACACACACACACACACACACACACACACACACACACACACACACACACACACACACACACACACACACACACACACACACACACACACACACACACACACATTGATTTTGTTCAATCTATCATACTCCTAATACAATAACTTAACCTTCCATTTGAGTTCAGTTAGATCCATCATAAACCATCACATGATGGAATTTTTAAGGTCTAGTTCTTCAAAAATCTTATCAACATTTTCCTTACTTTTCAAAGAATTAACTAAACTATTAAAATTCTCATTTAAATCTTGAATGTTATTGATTAGGAGTTTTATCTCTATCCTTAACATCATCTCTAGTCTTCCTTTTTATAGATTCAATAAGTTTAAGCTAAGATGTCTGAACTAGATCCTCTTGTTGAATAGTCTTTTTAGGCACAACCTTATTTTATTCAAATAAAATAGAGTCAGTCTAACCTGATTTACCCTTATCTGGTGAATTCATGGGCATAGTGGGAGTATTGGCTGCACTTCTCAGCTAATTCTTGATATTATCTTGTGTCTTAGTGGATTTAACCTCTACACTTTAGTACCTTTAATATTTGGGCTCTTAAAATTTGTTTCCTTTGTATTCTTGTGAACACTACCATTTAGGCTCTTAGAATATGTTCTTGGTATTCTTGTGAACACTGCTAGTGTACTTGATCCAAATATTCTTAATGTTCCTGATGTCGATAGGTTTATCCTCAACAATTTTATTCTAAGGCTAAGAAATATTAGGATTCAACTAATTCATACCCTTAAAGTATTTATGAATTAAAAATATAACCCTTTTATGCCTAGGAATAGGGTACTTTCCATTCATTTATTTTAAAATGGAATCTTCTAATGAGAGAAGAATATATAAGGAGAGGCTTAATGGAATGCCATGCCTAAAATATTTAATTAAAATGAATACAGACCATCTAAAAAAATTATATCTAACTTTGAGTGTGATGTATTACATCAGATAAAAATCAACTTCTCCAAATAGTCTAAGTAGAGATTCATGAATAATGCCATTATGTAGAGTCTCAAAGGTTTCCCCTTCCTCTATAAAATCATCCTTCTCTCTTTCATAATCTATAATATATTTTTAGATTTTGTTTCCTTTATTACCAAGCCTATAATGTGAGAGATCAACTCCTTCATGATTTTTAAAGTGACCCCATTAATGTCAATAGTTTTATCTTCCTAGGCATTAGCAAAGAGAGTTGAAATATTCCTATCATGCCTTTCAATTTTTTATATGAACCCTAAAAATACCCCAACTTGCAAGGCCTCCCAAATTATTTCATTTTTCTTGACTTCTTTGGCCAATTTGGGTTCAATCCTATTCAGTAATCCCCATAGTGATCACAAAGACTCTAGAATAGAAAATAAAAAGGCATTACCAAATCTAATAGGTCAAAGAACTGACAAACCCTAAAGCTATCTTTTTACTTCCTTTGATTATTGAAAACAAAACTATAAGGAAAAAAATTAGATCTAAAAGCTTCTCTAAGAGTTTGAAAAAGGATGGAAAAACATATAAAGGTCTAAGACTATATGTTAGTCTAATATTCCAATGTCTCCTTAGATGTATAAGACTATATATTACCCTGTAAAATATTTATTTATATGAAGTCCAAACATATATACTTAATAATATATTTTAGAAATATGGCTTCAATTGTGTGCATAACCAAATGTTTACTTATAGGAAATAAGGAAAGTTCATTCACTTATATATGCTTGACTAATAAAATCAAGTATAAACTTGTCTTTATTTCAAGGTATGGATGGGATTAAGGTTATAATAGGTAAAATTTTGAGTTTGGATTAAAAATATAACTATGTATTAGTGATATCTATAGTAAATAAGTGTTATGAATTATAAGACTAAATATATGTATTTTATGCACACATTCTCAAATATGGTAGTATTTATAGTGACTATATTTATATGTGGAAATAGGATTGATATTTTCATAAGATATAACTAGTATATAGCCTTACATTAATAATATTTTATTATAAAATATATCATAATGCAATAAGTGGTAATAGATGTGTAAAGGAAGTTTATAAACTTAATATTGTTATGGGTTATTTTGAGATTCTAAGGTTATAATGTTGACTAATTGTTATACTCAGTTCTATATATTTATAAATATGAATTATGATTGAGGGATTTTTTAAGGGACTTATAATGATTTGATTCTTTTTTTAGTCTACTATGCATACCTGGCTTTGTATACACTATATAGTTCATTCAATAGATATATTTATCACTTTTATAGTTAAATAAATAAAAACAATGAGATTCTTAATTGTCTATATCTAATATTACTATTGAACTAAGTGTATACTATAATCTATGTTATATTTATTTGAATATTTATTTGAAAATTATTAGATTATAATTTTGGATAACATGTGATAGTTATATTAGGGTGTCAATAAGCAATTCATATACCTATCCCTTGATATCATTATATAGTCATAATTTAGTCACAGATAGTTTTGTGTGAGTGGAAATTGATGTAGATTTTTAGATGTGATTTATATAATAAAAACTTTGGCCAAAGTAATGTTATAGTTGAGAAATTTTCATTCCACTATAACTTATAGTTTACAAGTGTATACTATTGTCATTTAGATATAAGATTGGGTTTCATGGTCTACATGATTATTGCATGTATTAGTGATTGTACACATAGAGGTTCTAGTTGATTTATTGATATCCACATTGTTATTATCTTCCCCTCCATGAATGGTGGGACCATTCTCAGTGGGGAGGTGTCCAAGATATTTTTGGTTTATGGTTAGAGGTAAAACACTTAGATGATTATCTCCCTTTGTCCAATTGTTTCAACCATTTGGGATCATACTCCAAATATATTTATGGATCATTGATCTAATTGTGAAGACAATTTATACTAATGTACATATTTTATTGTATATTTATATTTATACTAAAATGTAAATGTATATCATTTTATGTAAATTCCATACAATAGTCGTTATGATACTTGTAATTAATTCTAAATATCATGACAATAGTCATTATATGATTAATTATAGCTAAAATATGGATTATATCAATGTTATGTTTTACTTGATTCATTCCACTATTAGTTTTGTGAGAAATATTTATTTGTAAATTTGATTTAGATTATTTGGAAGCTAGATGGATCAGGTTATTAGCTAGTGGGTTAATATATTACTGCATTTATTGGTTTAGATACATTTAGTAATCAAATAGAAGTTATTTATATAGATATATAAGATTTAATAAGTAGTATATGTGAGTTAAAAAATGTGTAAACTATTAGTTAACCTAGTGGTTTTATAACATGAATCCCATCAGTGTACATTCAACCTCTAGTTTATGACATTTTTACCTAGTCTATAGTTTTCCTAGAGATAGTCATGTAACCAACCATTTTATAGGCTTTAGAATGTTCCAGACTCATCTGATTGGTAATTTATGTAGTTTGAAATTTGAATATAATTTTTTTATAAAATGTATTAAAAGTAAGAAATAAAGTTCTTTAATGTACAATAGGTTCATTTTCAATGGAATCTAACACCCTACATTTACTAAAAGGTTGAAAATGGCAAGCATGTACTTAAAAACCATGGATTTGACATTATTTTACATACTTTTTATTGTCTTAGAACAAAATAAATTCACTTCATGGTTTAGAGGTCCCTATGTATCTAATACGCTAACAAATCCATTGACCCAACTGCCTTGAGTGAGTTGCTAGATCCAAATTAGGTTATACTATATTGATAATTTTAGAAGATATATTTGTCATTTTATATCAATTTTGTATTCTTAGTTTCTTGAAATCACTGATGAGGAACAAACCAAGCTATTTGGCTATGTTTTTCATTACAATGACTTCTCACCTCTTACCTAGTAGGGGAAAGAGATTATATTGGCCTTTAAATAGTCATATATGATTGTACAAGTTGACAAAGTAGTTGATATTATCACTAGTTTTGAGTAAAGTGAGTTTAACATTGTTAGACATAAAGGTAGATGTGCAATACATAGTATTAAATAGTCACTATATGGGTCTATGTGTTAAAATTTATATGGATTAATGTAGTTGAGTGTTTTATTATTTTTGGTAATCTAGTGTTTAGTTCTTAAATAATAAGGGGTCTTGAGTAAGGGGAAGAATCCAATAAAAGGTAGTAAACTACAAGTTTTGATTAATTTAATTGAATTAATTACATGTGGAGAGAATTCAACTTATCTAGAAAAGTAGGTTGATATGACTATTTCAAAATCTAAAAACTAAGGTGCATAGCTAGGAGAATGTGTGAAACATGTATCTAGATTTTGTTTTGTAATTGGATAGGAGTGACAAAAATAAGATGCCCTAGTGTTTGTTGCTACAGTCCACCTCTACCACTATTAACCTAAAGATTTGCTCTTTTTAGGTTTTGTTTCTTGGGTCTATGTGATCCTATGTACCAAATTTTAGAGGTTAGAAGTCAATAGGGCTCATTTTAGGTCTGTTTCAATCTCTAAAACCCATATCTATCTACACACATGGAAATAGAAAATGCATCAAAATCAAAAGGAGGAAAAAAAATTGGGTTAGGGGAAGGATTATCACATGATATAGAACCCATATTGTCTTGATCTTTATCTACATTAACCCTCAAGCTAAGGTCTTAGGTTAAATGTAGTTCACCCTTAGGGAACAAGCATAATTAATTAACATGATAGAAAAAAGAATGAATTTCACCTAAGACCTCCTTGATCAAGCATGCAAGTCTATGTGTGATGTAGAATGTTGAGTTATACTATTGACTAATTTTTAATTATGTATTGTGCTAATGTAGTAAGTGTTAGATATAAAATTCCTTATGAAGTCCTTTATATAGGAGACTCTCTATTTTGAATCCAAGATTTTTATTTACATTTTGATGACATGGGAAAAATTAAGGATGAAGCTAAGAAAAGGGGTAAGACTCAACTAGCAAAATAAACTAACCATTAAAACTCAAAATGGCCCTATTTAAGAATGTCAAAAACTAGACACCTTAGGCTCCAACACTGTAGTCCAACTCCAATGCTCCTATCCTACATTCTCAGGACCTAGGGGGATGGAAGGAGGATAGGAAGCCTAACTTGGCTAAGGTGAAATGATAATTTTAAAGGATCAGAATGACTGGGAATAGGTAAAAAGTTGAATTAAGCATAGAACAAGACCAAATTGAATAAAACAAAGTCCATGGCTAGATGTGAACAAAAGCTCATATTCTCTAGTTGAAGTCTCCTATGAAAGGACTTTGAAAAGACATGATATGTGTGGTTGCTTCACCAATTTAGGGTGTATACATTCTCCCCCCTTTTAATCTAGTGATGCAATGAAATGAAGTACTAGAGCAAAAGAAAGAAAATAAAATGTGTACCTAAACCTACATGTATCAAGATAAGTGTGTTGAAAAATAGTCAGTCTCACTTCTAGTCTATGGAAGTGGATGGGGAGTTAAATAGTTCCTAGATAAAGAAGGAATCCTTGAAGTGGATGCCCCTTATACTAGATCTAAAAGTGGAATCTATAAAACATGGAGAAGGAGGGCAATGTTTTCCCCTTGTGTTGAATTTGACTAGACAAAAAATGCTTGAAGGCCCAAAACCAATATCTTCCCTCTATCCCACATAAACTCATGTAATCTAGAATGTATGTATAAAATTTTTATGATATGAAGAGAAAACAATATTATTTCCCTAATCTAAATAATCTAAATTGGAACTAAGAAGTGTTTAGAGGCCTAAAACTAATGTCTATCCTCTGTCCTACACAAACTCATGTGGTATAAATCTGGGTAATGCTATGGACAAACCACTATAGATGATCATACATTCTAACCTAGTGATAATGTGGGTATAGTTAGGTGTAGTTTAGAACTCTAGGAAATGTGTAAGAAGAGAATGCATGACTTTCCATTCTAATCTTTATAATCTTGGATGATGAAGAACATGAATATATATGACATGCCCCCAAATATAGTATGTGAATGATGCATATGTATAGTATAAAAGCCTATATAACCACATGTGAAATGAGCTATTATGCCACGTCCCATGTGAAAAATTGGATATTAAAACAATATGCTCTATACTATGCCTATAATCTATTACCTAGTCCTATAATTATGTCATATTGTATGAAGTTATATGTATGAGACATGTAGTAATGTACATTCCCCTATATCTAGTATTTGAGTCTAAATATATATCAAAGTCACTATGAATCCATATAACTTGAACCACTATATTTGACTAGTCTATATATCTTTAAGATGAAATCACCATGGATTGATGTGATCTAAACCACTGTATCGGAATAATCTATGTATCTATAAATTGAAGGTATATCCTTCTAAATGTCTTGAGTAATGATGAGTGACACATGTAATCTAAATCATTGATATTTTGACCAATCTATGCTAAATCTGATAGTCTGATTACTGGAGGTGTAAGAACCATAGTGTATCCACTTATGAGAGTGGCCCGATATGCTGAAAAGTGTAGGAATAGGAATAATTTGGAATGATGCTCCCATTTTGGGGAGCGGGATGAGATATCATGATAGAGGAGTTTGAGCCAAAAGTTATGACTAGTGGCATACATATAAATAAGGTTTACTTGTTGTAAGGATATTGAAAGTTTGCTTGAGTGATTAGGTTGAGTTGTTTGATAGTTGAATGAGTTTTAGATTGGTTAAGACCAAGGTGTATGTCTAGATATAAAATAGGTATAGAGATGTGTGTACCATAGTAGGCAGATTATGTAGTAAGAGAGTGATGCTCATGTGATGTCAAAGGTATCATTATTATGATTCTATGGAACAAAATGGTTTTTAAAATAGAGCTATGGTGTTGGAGTTATAGGGAAAATGGTATGTTTCTTTGGAAGCAAAAGTTGTTTGATATAGGAAAGTTTGATTGATTCTTGATTAATTTATGCATTGAGTAGATTGAGATTTTGAGCTCTAGAATAGGAGATATGCCAAAGAGATGAGCACTTATTGTGACCTAATTTGAGCAATTCATAGCCTAGAATGAGGCTGGTAAGGATACTACCTTGGTAAGTAACTAGAACACATGATTTTTACTTATTTGGAAGCCTATTTCAAACATGTTTGAGTTATTTTAAGAGTCTTAAGAAATTTTTGACTAGTTCTAACACTCATGTCCTTTCTCCAGCACTGTTATCCAAGCTCTAGTGCTACTATCTAGGTTGTAGTGCTCTTATGTAGCATTGTCCTATACCCAACATTGTTGTTCTAAAGGCTAGATTTTTTGGGTTGCTACTTGGTTTAGTTGTGTTTTTTCCTATCTATTGATTTGGCTTGGTGAACTAATCTATATGTTATTTTCTAGTGTTTTTGTAGGGTAAGGTATGGATGAAGGAGTTTTGTAGAGGCCAAGTGATGGAGACACTTAGATTAATACCTTTGTTAGCTGATGAAATAACTATGATGGATAGGGTAGGGTTGGGTCATGTGTGTAACCTAAGAACTATGTAGTGGGATAGGTATCTGATTATCACTTATGTGAGAGGTGAAATGTAGACACATGTACTTTTTATCTTCCTACTAAAGAGATTATGATTACTCTAGAATATGTGTATCATATTTTGCATTTGTGAGTTAGTATACATTGGGTGACATTTTGGGATGATATGCGTATGGATGATATTGATCATTTGTCCTTGTATTTTATTGGTGTGCGCTCAGGCATACATAATATAAGCAATGATAATGATGTATTATTTTTAGTTATTATGTAGTTGAGTATTTTGCATCTATGGAAGTGGTTGGTCATTTTGTTAGCTTCTTTTGTTGTAGTGGATGGGAGTGGGGTGTTAATTACATACAAGATGCATTAGATTATATATAGTGTAAAGGTATATGACACTATGTTCTTATGGGGTAGGACTATGCTTTCCCACTTATACACGGACCTATATAGGTTTACATAAAAGGATTTTAATGGTAGGGTGAGTGTAGCTAACTTATTATATTGTTGGGCTTACAAGCTTATATTAGTTGTGCAACTGATAGGATTCCTTAGGGAGAAGTGGGCACCTCCACAACCATTTAAGGAGTGGTGGATGAGTGCACTAGCTATCCAATCTCTTAGGATAGATCATTATAGACAAGTTTTATATAGACTGGTGGCTCAAGATATAATATGGAGGGCTTATAGAGGATTCCCTAGGTAGCTTGAAGATATATTTTAGTTTTAGAACATGAGGGTCAGTCATTGGTTACATGACCACTAGACTGGAGTGTATGAGTGATTTTAGTATAAGCATGTGATTAGATAGTTTGGGGTATGATAAGATGTGTCCCTAGTAGCATGGGTGTGGGTGAGGAGTGCACAAGCACTAGCGAGGGTAGGAGCCTATGGTAGGCCTATGTAGGTTGAGTTGGCACCATTTTGTTTAGATGCATGGGATGTTGTTATAGGCATTCCTAATGTAGATTATGTTAGATGCTTAGAGGCATATACCACATGGTGGGTGAGGTATCAAAGGGATTCATTATACCCTATTATTAGAGGGGATGCCCCTAAGTATGAGGATCTTACTTTGATATAGATAATGGTAGGTAGGCATTGATTACATTTGAATTATGTACAAGTTTGTGTTTGTTTTATCTTATTTCAGAAATGTATATCTAATGTAGTATTGTATATTCACATGTAGGTGGAATGGAAGCTATTTAGGATGAAGCACTAACTAGGGGAAGAGGTAGAGATGATGGGTTCTAGGAGAACATCATTGAGCCAACACTCTAAGAGCTTACATGACAAATTTTTGATGATGTGGTAGAGGAGGGTTTGATAGAGAATGTGACATATACATTTAGTGTTTATGATCATTTATTTGATAGAGCTACTATAATGATAGCTATGTATGCTAGGGTAGTGGGAGAGAGAGATGAGCTGAGAGCTAAGCTAAATAGGCATATAATACCTCCACCTAATTATGGATTGGTGAGTATCTAGATTATGGATGAGTACATGAATATTTAGAGATCATATATAGACTTTCATGAGGAGCATGGCCAGTTACTAGAGTGAGAGAGTCATCATAAGAGGCATTTTGGAGCTTGAGGAGTTATGGGGTCATTGAGTGTAAGAGTGGACTATGGGACTAGTACTAGAGGAGAGAGTGAGGGCATGATGCCCATTCATGATTGATTGTACCTTGATATGACATATATGTATTTGACATCTTGTTTACATATATATATATATATATATATATATATTTATATATATATATATATATTTATATTTATATATATTTATATATATATATATATATGTATAAATATATATGTATTTATGTATATATATACATATACATATATACATATATATATACATATACATATATATATATATATATACATGTATATATATATACATGTATATATATATATGTATATATATATATGTATGTATATATATATATATATATGTGTGTGTGTATATGTGTGTGTGTGTGTGTGTATGGATTCTGGTTTAATTTTGAGTTATGTGTATTATGTTATGGGATTTTTGAATGGATTACTATATTTTTTGTAATTTGTTGATTAGGATTAGTTGATCTGGTATTAATGTTGAGGCTACATATGTTTGGTAAAATGTTACTTTGGATATGTCATTGATTGTTTTGATAAGTGTGATGCTAGGCTTGATGTTAATCATATATAAGCAAAAATTTATTGGTTTTGTAATTGGTAAACTGTTGGGATAAATTGAGGTTTTGAGGTTGGGAAATTGTTTGGATGGGTTGAGTTGGTTTGAGATAGGATTTGATAAAATATGCATTTTTGATAAGATATTTTTTGGCTATAAATTGTTTTTGGGAATTAGTAAGGTTATTTATTAGTATGTGGGAATGTAAGATAACATGATATGTGTATTATGTACTTGAGAGTGGCTCAAGAATACAAAGACTAGATAGACCTTTGGCTCCATCATTGCCCTACTAAGTGAAACTTATGAACTAAAACCAATATGACTATGTGTCATATCACTCAAGGCTATATCGTTATCTGAATCTTGTTGGCCAACTAAATAAATGCCCATACTAGTCATGTTGTGTAGGAATATGCTATATATTTGATACTATCTATTATATACTAACTATACATGGATATAGAGATTCTATAAAATGTAATTTTATTGGACATGCAATAGGAACTATGTATTATGAAGAAGACTCATATATCCATAATCATATACCTTATGGCCTCTATTATTATGTGTATGATTGAGTAATAGATTGAGCTATAGCTAAAACCTGTGATAGGGTCTTGTTTAATCTTAATTATAGTGCATTTTTATGTGAGATAGAAGCCATACAATCTATCCATAGTGAATATTTCTTGTGATTAGTACTCTATGATGTTGGTTAATTTAATCTTAATTATATTATATTGCTATGTGAGATAGGACCCATAAAATCTAATCATAGTGAATATTTCTCATGAGTAGTACTCTATTGTGGTACATATGACTGTATTGGATATGTATATGGAACTGCATTATGTACTCCTTAGTCTACACGTCTATATTTAGGTAGCCCTGAATGTACTAGTTTACAAACCTTCTAAATAGGTGGAGTAAGAGATCTCAAGTGAGACTTTGTCCTAGAACCCACATTTCTCTCATGATGAGTGATTGATGATTCCTCTAAAGGAATGTCCTGGGATGACTCAGTTATGGATGAATGAGGTCTATGGTTCCATGATGAAGGAAATCTCAGTGCCTCTTTTGTGAATGTTATGATTTAATTATCAACACATCTATTAATCTCATCTTTGATTCTATAACAATCATTATATTTATGTCCACAAATATGATGATAGTTATAAAAGGGTCAATGAAGCTATTTTTGTAGGAGATGTGGATCTCATTGATGAGTAGAAGGTAACATGATTAACCTCCTATCTAATAGTGTTTATAATATGATAAATGGACTATCTTGATCTAAATCCAACTATAATGGTTCCTTAATGTTGGTATTTATAGTGCATATTGTAGGTTGTGCTTTGTAAATTGGCTTTTTGTTGTTAAATGGTTACTTTTTTGGT
>JARHVA010011662.1:12500-17500 GCA_037957365.1 Torreya grandis | reverse complement strand
TATCTATCTATCTATCTATCTATCTATCTATCTATCTATCTATCTATCTATCTATCTATCTATCTATCTATCTATCTATCTATCTATCTATCTATCTATCTATCTATCTATCTATCTATCTATCTATCTATCTATCTATCTATCTATCTATCTATCTATCTATCTATCTATCTATCTATCTATCTATCTATCTATCTATCTATCTATCTATCTATCTATCTATCTATCTATCTATCTATCTATCTATCTATCTATCTATCTATCTATCTATCTATCTATCTATCTATCTATCTATCTATCTATCTATCTATCTATCTATCTATCTATCTATCTATCTATCTATCTATCTATCTATCTATCTATCTATCTATCTATCTATCTATCTATCTATCTATCTATCTATCTATCTATCTATCTATCTATCTATCTATCTATCTATCTATCTATCTATCTATCTATCTATCTATCTATCTATCTATCTATCTATCTATCTATCTATCTATCTATCTATCTATCTATCTATCTATCTATCTATCTATCTATCTATCTATCTATCTATCTATCTATCTATCTATCTATCTATCTATCTATCTATCTATCTATCTATCTATCTATCTATCTATCTCTATCTATCTATCTATCTATCTATCTATCTATCTATCTATCTATCTATCTATCTATCTATCTATCTATCTATCTATCTATCTATCTATCTATCTATCTATCTATCTATCTATCTATCTATCTATCTATCTATCTATCTATCTATCTATCTATCTATCTATCTATCTATCTATCTATCTATCTATCTATCTATCTATCTATCTATCTATCTATCTATCTATCTATCTATCTATCTATCTATCTATCTATCTATCTATCTATCTATCTATCTATCTATCTATCTATCTATCTATCTATCTATCTATCTATCTATCTATCTATCTATCTATCTATCTATCTATCTATCTATCTATCTATCTATCTATCTATCTATCTATCTATCTATCTATCTATCTATCTATCTATCTATCTATCTATCTATCTATCTATCTATCTATCTATCTATCTATCTATCTATCTATCTATCTATCTATCTATCTATCTATCTATCTATCTATCTATCTATCTATCTATCTATCTATCTATCTATCTATCTATCTATCTATCTATCTATCTATCTATCTATCTCTATCTATCTATCTATCTATCTATCTATCTATCTATCTATCTATCTATCTATCTATCTATCTATCTATCTATCTATCTATCTATCTATCTATCTATCTATCTATCTATCTATCTATCTATCTATCTATCTATCTATCTATCTATCTATCTATCTATCTATCTATCTATCTATCTATCTATCTATCTATCTATCTATCTATCTATCTATCTATCTATCTATCTATCTATCTATCTATCTATCTATCTATCTATCTATCTATCTATCTATCTATCTATCTATCTATCTATCTATCTATCTATCTATCTATCTATCTATCTATCTATCTATCTATCTATCTATCTATCTATCTATCTATCTATCTATCTATCTATCTATCTATCTATCTATCTATCTATCTATCTATCTATCTATCTATCTATCTATCTATCTATCTATCTATCTATCTATCTATCTATCTATCTATCTATCTATCTATCTATCTATCTATCTATCTATCTATCTATCTATCTATCTATCTATCTATCTATCTATCTATCTATCTATCTATCTATCTATCTATCTATCTATCTATCTATCTCTATCTATCTATCTATCTATCTATCTATCTATCTATCTATCTATCTATCTATCTATCTATCTATCTATCTATCTATCTATCTATCTATCTATCTATCTATCTATCTATCTATCTATCTATCTATCTATCTATCTATCTATCTATCTATCTATCTATCTATCTATCTATCTATCTATCTATCTATCTATCTATCTATCTATCTATCTATCTATCTATCTATCTATCTATCTATCTATCTATCTATCTATCTATCTATCTATCTATCTATCTATCTCTATCTATCTATCTATCTATCTATCTATCTATCTATCTATCTATCTATCTATCTATCTATCTATCTATCTATCTATCTATCTATCTATCTATCTATCTATCTATCTATCTATCTATCTATCTATCTATCTATCTATCTATCTATCTATCTATCTATCTATCTATCTATCTATCTATCTATCTATCTATCTATCTATCTATCTATCTATCTATCTATCTATCTATCTATCTATCTATCTATCTATCTATCTATCTATCTATCTATCTATCTATCTATCTATCTATCTATCTATCTATCTATCTATCTATCTATCTATCTATCTATCTATCTATCTATCTATCTATCTATCTATCTATCTATCTATCTATCTATCTATCTATCTATCTATCTATCTATCTATCTATCTATCTATCTATCTATCTATCTATCTATCTATCTATCTATCTATCTATCTATCTATCTATCTATCTATCTATCTATCTATCTATCTATCTATCTATCTATCTATCTATCTATCTATCTATCTATCTATCTATCTATCTATCTATCTATCTATCTATCTATCTATCTATCTATCTATCTATCTATCTATCTATCTATCTATCTATCTATCTATCTATCTATCTATCTATCTATCTATCTATCTATCTATCTATCTATCTATCTATCTATCTATCTATCTATCTATCTATCTATCTATCTATCTATCTATCTATCTATCTATCTATCTATCTATCTATCTATCTATCTATCTATCTATCTATCTATCTATCTATCTATCTATCTATCTATCTATCTATCTATCTATCTATCTATCTATCTATCTATCTATCTATCTATCTATCTATCTATCTATCTATCTATCTATCTATCTATCTATCTATCTATCTATCTATCTATCTATCTATCTATCTATCTATCTATCTATCTATCTATCTATCTATCTATCTATCTATCTATCTATCTATCTATCTATCTATCTATCTATCTATCTATCTATCTATCTATCTATCTATCTATCTATCTATCTATCTATCTATCTATCTATCTATCTATCTATCTATCTATCTATCTATCTATCTATCTATCTATCTATCTATCTATCTATCTATCTATCTATCTATCTATCTATCTATCTATCTATCTATCTATCTATCTATCTATCTATCTATCTATCTATCTATCTATCTATCTATCTATCTATCTATCTATCTATCTATCTATCTATCTATCTATCTATCTATCTATCTATCTATCTATCTATCTATCTATCTATCTATCTATCTATCTATCTATCTATCTATCTATCTATCTATCTATCTATCTATCTATCTATCTATCTATCTATCTATCTATCTATCTATCTATCTATCTATCTATCTATCTATCTATCTATCTATCTATCTATCTATCTGTCTATCTATCTATCTATCTATCTATCTATCTATCTATCTATCTATCTATCTATCTATCTATCTATCTATCTATCTATCTATCTATCTATCTATCTATCTATCTATCTATCTATCTATCTATCTATCTATCTATCTATCTATCTATCTATCTATCTATCTATCTATCTATCTATCTATCTATCTATCTATCTATCTATCTATCTATCTATCTATCTATCTATCTATCTATCTATCTATCTATCTATCTATCTATCTATCTATCTATCTATCTATCTATCTATCTATCTATCTATCTATCTATCTATCTATCTATCTATCTATCTATCTATCTATCTATCTATCTATCTATCTATCTATCTATCTATCTATCTATCTATCTATCTATCTATCTATCTATCTATCTATCTATCTATCTATCTATCTATCTATCTATCTATCTATCTATCTATCTATCTATCTATCTATCTATCTATCTATCTGTCGGTCTGTCTATCTATCTATCTATCTATCTATCTATCTATCTATCTATCTATCTATATATCTATCTATCTATCTATCTATCTATCTATCTATCTATCTATCTATCTATCTATCTATCTATCTATCTATCTATCTATCTATCTATCTATCTTCTGTCTTGTATTGTCTGTCTGTCTATCTATCTATCTATCTATCTATCTATCTATCTATCTATCTATCTATCTATCTATCTATCTATCTATCTATCTATCTATCTATCTATCTATCTATCTATCTATCTATCTATCTATCTATCTATCTATCTATCTGTCTATCTATCTATCTATCTATCTATCTATCTATCTATCTATCTATCTATCTATCTATCTATCTATCTATCTATCTATCTATCTATCTATCTATCTATCTATCTATCTATCTATCTATCTATCTATCTATCTATCTATCTATCTATCTATCTATCTATCTATCTATCTATCTATCTATCTATCTATCTATCTATCTATCTATCTATCTATCTATCTATCTATCTATCTATCTATCTATCTATCTATCTATCTATCTATCTATCTATCTATCTATCTATCTATCTATCTATCTATCTATCTATCTATCTATCTATCTATCTATCTATCTATCTATCTATCTATCTATCTATCTATCTATCTATCTATCTATCTATCTATCTATCTATCTATCTATCTATCTATCTATCTATCTATCTATCTATCTATCTATCTATCTATCTATCTATCTATCTATCTATCTATCTATCTATCTATCTATCTATCTATCTATCTATCTATCTATCTATCTATCTATCTATCTATCTATCTATCTATCTATCTATCTATCTATCTATCTATCTATCTATCTATCTATCTATCTATCTATCTATCTATCTATCTATCTATCTATCTATCTATCTATCTCTATCTATCTATCTATCTATCTATCTATCTATCTATCTATCTATCTATCTATCTATCTATCTATCTATCTATCTATCTATCTATCTATCTATCTATCTATCTATCTATCTATCTATCTATCTATCTATCT
>JARHVA010011662.1:5000-7500 GCA_037957365.1 Torreya grandis | reverse complement strand
TATCTATCTGTCTATCTATCTATCTATCTATCTATCTATCTATCTATCTATCTATCTATCTATCTATCTATCTATCTATCTATCTATCTATCTATCTATCTATCTATCTATCTATCTATCTATCTATCTATCTATCTATCTATCTATCTATCTATCTATCTATCTATCTATCTCTATCTATCTATCTATCTATCTATCTATCTATCTATCTATCTATCTATCTATCTATCTATCTATCTATCTATCTATCTATCTATCTATCTATCTATCTATCTATCTATCTATCTATCTATCTATCTATCTATCTATCTATCTATCTATCTATCTATCTATCTATCTATCTATCTATCTATCTATCTATCTATCTATCTATCTATCTATCTATCTATCTATCTATCTATCTATCTATCTATCTATCTATCTATCTATCTATCTATCTATCTATCTATCTATCTATCTATCTATCTATCTATCTGTCTATCTATCTGTCTATCTATCTATCTATCTATCTATCTATCTATCTATCTATCTATCTATCTATCTATCTATCTATCTATCTATCTATCTATCTATCTATCTATCTATCTATCTATCTATCTATCTATCTATCTATCTATCTATCTATCTATCTATCTATCTATCTATCTATCTATCTATCTATCTATCTATCTATCTATCTATCATCTATCTATCTATCTATCTATCTATCTATCTATCTATCTATCTATCTATCTATCTATCTATCTATCTATCTATCTATCTATCTATCTATCTATCTATCTATCTATCTATCTATCTATCTATCTATCTATCTATCTATCTATCTATCTATCTATCTATCTATCTATCTATCTATCTATCTATCTATCTATCTATCTATCTCTATCTATCTATCTATCTATCTATCTCTATCTATCTATCTATCTATCTGTCTGTCTATCTATCTATCTATCTATCTATCTATCTATCTATCTATCTATCTATCTATCTATCTATCTATCTATCTATCTATCTATCTATCTATCTATCTATCTATCTATCTATCTATCTATCTATCTATCTATCTATCTATCTATCTATCTATCTATCTATCTATCTATCTATCTATCTATCTATCTATCTATCTATCTATCTATCTATCTATCTATCTATCTATCTATCTATCTATCTATCTATCTATCTATCTATCTATCTATCTATCTATCTATCTATCTATCTATCTATCTATCTATCTATCTATCTATCTATCTATCTATCTATCTATCTATCTATCTATCTATCTATCTATCTATCTATCTATCTATCTATCTATCTATCTATCTATCTATCTATCTATCTATCTATCTGTCTATCTATCTATCTGTCCGTCTATCTATCTATCTATCTATCTATCTATCTATCTATCTATCTATCTATCTATCTATCTATCTATCTATCTATCTATCTATCTATCTATCTATCTATCTATCTATCTATCTATCTATCTATCTATCTATCTATCTATCTATCTATCTATCTATCTATCTATCTATCTATCTATCTATCTATCTATCTATCTATCTATCTATCTATCTATCTATCTATCTATCTATCTATCTATCTATCTATCTATCTATCTATCTATCTATCTATCTATCTATCTATCTATCTATCTATCTATCTATCTATCTATCTATCTATCTATCTATCTATCTATCTATCTATCTATCTATCTATCTATCTATCTATCTATCTATCTATCTATCTATCTATCTATCTATCTATCTATCTATCTATCTATCTATCTATCTATCTATCTATCTATCTATCTATCTATCTATCTATCTATCTATCTATCTATCTATCTATCTATCTATCTATCTATCTATCTATCTATCTATCTATCTATCTATCTATCTATCTATCTATCTATCTATCTATCTATCTATCTATCTATCTATCTATCTATCTATCTATCTATCTATCTATCTATCTATCTATCTATCTATCTATCTATCTATCTATCTATCTATCTATCTATCTATCTATCTATCTATCTATCTATCTATCTATCTATCTATCTATCTATCTATCTATCTATCTATCTATCTATCTATCTATCTATCTATCTATCTATCTATCTATCTATCTATCTATCTATCTATCTATCTATCTATCTATCTATCTATCTATCTATCTATCTATCTATCTATCTATCTATCTATCTATCTATCTATCTATCTATCTATCTATCTATCTATCTATCTATCTATCTATCTATCTATCTATCTATCTATCTATCTATCTATCTATCTATCTATCTATCTATCTATCTATCTATCTATCTATCTATCTATCTATCTATCTATCTATCTATCTATCTATCTATCTATCTATCTATCTATCTATCTATCTATCTATCTATCTATCTATCTATCTATCTATCTATCTATCTATCTATCTATCTATCTATCTATCTATCTATCTATCTATCTATCTATCTATCTATCTATCTATCTAT
>JARHVA010011661.1:27500-36543 GCA_037957365.1 Torreya grandis | reverse complement strand
ATTTAGTGTAATTTATTTCACTAATTTTTTATAACTTATGCTTACATTTATTTCATATCACTAATCTAAGATAAAAAATAAACTAATAATATTATATGAACACAACTATTATTTTTTTGGTTGATAAAATATTGTTTGTTTATCATGGTTGCTCTTGATTTAGATACCTAGGGTAATGAATTTTTACTTGTGATCCTAATCATTAGATCCTTGTGATATCCAAAATTATTTTTCATGTTATTTAACTTTGAATGCATTTATCTAGGTTTTGTCTTCAATTTTTCAATCCTTCCACTTCACCAAGTACTCATTGTATTCATTACCTCTATTTTTTTAATTTCCAGTCCATATGTCTAAAATGGATTCCCTATCCTCATTTGACATAGTGTTAATTTTATTCTTCTAGTTAATGGATGAAAAATTCATTATTTATCCTTACTCATTTTTCCCTACCACATAAGTATATAAATTAGATACATTGAAGATAGGTGATATACCTACTCGATATAACAACTCAATTTCATAAGATTTGGTTGAGAATCTTATTAAAAAATTTCAAGGCCCAAATTTATTATATTTTATATTTTTATATTCACCTTTAATAAACCTCTACTTATTAAAAGGTGTCAGCACCAAGAGACCAAATTTATAATTATTCTCTCTTATTTTCTAATCACCAAGCTCTTTATGTTTTTGAGCACGTTTTTTTTTAATATTATTTTCACTTATATATTAACATCATGCATATATTGTGTGTATTCTTTAGATTATTCACTTATTTTGTTCATATCATATATTATTATCAATTAAAACACTCTTTTGGGTCTAATCCCTTACATAATCTAAAAATGACTCATACATGTAATTCTATTAACTAAATCATTATATGCAAATTCATTTTTGGCTGATACCAAGTCCCATTTTTTGGTATTTTCACCAACCAAACATCTTATATAATTTAAAATTATAATTTAAAACCATTTTTTTACCCATTTTTTGATGATGATAATCTAAATTTTAGTTTAATATTGTGTCTAATTTCTACCATATCATCCTCCAAAAGTGTCTAACTAAAATTGTATCCCTATCTCATACAATATTTTTTGTAACTATTGTCACTCAATATTTCATTGTTAGAGAGGGTTGTTAAATATTAATTAAAATTAATTGAAAAATTGGATTACCTATAGGCCTATGGGTTTCCTATAATAGAGGTAAACCTCTATATTTAAGGGCTAGCTCCCTAGATTTATCTTTGGTAAACATTATTGTGAGAGAGAGAGAGAGAGAGAGAGAGAGATAGAGAGAGAGAGAGAGAGAGAGAGAGAGAGAGAGAGAGAGAGAGAGAGAGAGAGAGAGAGAGAGAGAGAGAGAGAGAGAGAGAGAGAGAGAGAGAGAGAGAGAGAGAGAGAGAGAGAGAGAGAGAGAGAGAGAGAGAGAGAGAGAGCATAAATAAAACCTACCCTAAAAATTGATGAATTTATTATAACCTAACCATTTACAACCAATTTAAAGTACACTTAAAAAATAAGCCTAATCTACATATGACACTACTCTAAAAATTCCCTTGCATTGGTATTTCTCATGTAGGTTTGTGAAGCCAACCTAAGCTAAAAATACTAAACCCAAAGTCATGACTTAATAATTTTGAAAATAAAACTCACAAAAATTATGAAAAATACATTATAAAAAATTAAGAGACTTGAAATATGCTTTTAAATTTGAATATGGATGCAAGTAAGGACAACATGCTAAAGAAGAGAAACTATCACTTAACAAGATTAATTAACTTAGAATACACATTGAAAACAACTCATGTATAGATTTAAATAGATCATTATTTATTGTTCAATTCCTTAAAATTATGAGGGATTTTCCATACTTAGGTGGAGGATACATTTCTAAGCCAAAGTGGCTCAATATATAACACAAGTGTGAGAGAAGAGAAGTGTGCAAGAGAGAGAAGATAGATAAGTGTCATGTAAGTTATAAAAATAAAAGGAGTTAGGTAAATGTCATGATATACTTAAATATCAATGTGTAGATCCTCTTCAGATGATTCATCTCTCAAAGTGTTGTGGGAGGTTAAAATGCATGCTTGACACCTTATCTAGCTTCTTGAAACTCTCCATCTTGACATGTTGAAGGACAAGTGGAATTATTAGTGAACAAATTAGTTTCTACTAAATTTTTCCTCTAATATTTACACCTTTCATCTAACTCCAAAATGTTCTCCTTGTCACATCACCACATTTTATTGTAAGCTGTCTAGAAGGCTCTTCATCTCTGTAAGCCTATTTTACAAAAAAAAAGTGTCAAAATTTGGTTCTAGTTACTCTAGATTAAAAAAATCATGGATGTCTTATTGACATCAGATTTGACCTAAATAAATTCATTTTTAGGCCTCAATATAGCCCTAACAAGTCACTTCCTACCAAAATCCTTAATTAAGCCTCATTTCCTTATATCCTTTTTCCTATTTTTCTCCTTATGTGGAAATTTTATGAAGTATATTGAAAAAATAAATGAAAATTTTAGGACCCTCTATCCTCTTATAGTTCCATGTCAAATTTCATGATCTGAATCCAAGTGGAAATCAACTTTTTCTACCCATCTCTTCTACCAATTAGGCCTAATTAGGCTTCTATCACAAACAAGTAAATTCTAGCTCAAAACTCTTCTAGTAATTTTGAAAACTATGAAAAGTGTGTGATTAAATTTAACCATTATAATAACAACCTCCATGTAAATTTTTAGCTTTTGTAATAATGTGCTTATAGCCAAACCATGAAATGGCCAAAAGATAAGCCCTTCAACAAGCCTATTTGGGTTGCCTTCCAAAATGGAGTTGGTTTGGTCACTTTCATGGGTTATTGAGAAAATTTATGAATTTAAATAGTTATTAAAACTCCTAATTGACATCATCCCATGGTTGAGAATCTCTCACCTTCTTGGAATACCTACAAAACATAAAAAGCATGCAAAAATAGAGTATTTTGGGTAGTTCGTATAATTAAACTACATGTGGGTGAGATAATTAGAGTCTATAAAACCTAAAAGAGGTTTTAGGAGAAAGTTGTGTAATTTTATGGGATTTAGGAGTCCACCTCTACAAACTAGTCACTATCACTCTCTTAGACAGCTTGAAAGTTCTTCAACTTCTTACCAATGATTCATAAGTTAGATGTCTACATCCTCCAACCAATTAAAAAAATTTGAATTAAATTTGGGTGAAAATTTTCCATAGTATAAAAAGGTACAATTCATCTTCTTCAAATCATACCAAGTGAAGCAATCTAACCTCACAGGTAAAAATAAAGCATTCTAGGGGGTTTAGGCAAGTTTGCATTATATTGGTGTATGTTTTGAGTTGTTTATAAGCTATAATGACTTTAATATGTGTATGAGTTCCTATTTTAAAAATTAAAATATTCATATTTTCACACACTCTCATCAAACTTCTTTATACTCTTGTGTTCTAGGCTTAGGGTTTGTTAGTCAAACTAATTATCTAACCTTTAACTAATTATATCTTCCATTTATTCTCTCTATCATGGTATAAGAATCCTGATATGTTTTCACATGATATTAACTATCTAATTAATCTCTCCAATTCCATCCACATCTCATTTTTTGAAGCTTCATCTTCAATACTGACTAT
Source organism: Torreya grandis (assembly GCA_037957365.1). Lineage (NCBI taxonomy): Eukaryota > Viridiplantae > Streptophyta > Pinopsida > Cupressales > Taxaceae > Torreya > Torreya grandis. Next base: position 32,882 of record JARHVA010011661.1, on the reverse strand, counting down.
CTTGAATAAGTCTATTTGTGAATCTAAGACCATGTTTGACTGAGCAGGGTTTGTTTCCTTTCAAACATTATCTTGATTTCTTTTGGAGTGATGATATCACTCTTCAATAATCATCTCATGGTTTATAAATTTAATTTCCATACTCTCCCCCAGACCTTCCCATATAGCTACTCAAACCTTTCAACAAATGCAGACCTCTTAAGGTCTAATAGGCATGTGTCATGTTTTGGTCTTTCTTCCTTAATATATCTACTTAGAACCTATATTTTCTTGGTGAATTTAGGACTCCAAAATATTTTATAACCTTAAAATCATATAAAAACCACTATCTTATGTTTTAAAGATACTTTTTATCAATTGAACAAATCTATAGGTGATAACTTCTTGTGTATACTCTTTTCTAAAGGTCTACCAACATTGGTGTTTTAGAATCCCTATCTTCATCATTGAAAACTATAAAATTATTTAATGGATTTTTAGTATCTTTTCAAATCTTTAAAATCTATAACATCACAAACCTCTTGGTTAGAGGTCCATCCTAGATCAATTTTCAACTAGTTGTAGATGGTGTTTTAAGGTTTGATTGTGTATATGAGTGCCTTTTTATTGTTCATTTCTATTCTCACAATTATAAATGGGTTTTTAAATTTTTAATTATGTCTTTTGACACTTATAAATACCTTATAATTTCCCAAGTCTTTGGAACATCACTTTCATAAGACCAAATTCAAACTATGTGGTTGTAGGTGTGTATTGGGAATTAGACTATATGTGGAATGGTCCCTTAACCTCAGCCTTCACATTTTAAACTTCCAATAACTCTATCCATTTTTTGTGATGTACCATAAATTTCTCAAAACATGAATCATTAAATTTAATCAACTTTTATGGTTAAAGTACACCTCTCTCATAGCAAGCTATAGATAGTGCTAAGGCAATGGACTAAGTTTGATAGGTTTCTTTATCTCCAAGACCAACCATAAAACTTATACATTGGATTTTTCAATATATAAATTATGATATGGATGTATTAATAATATCTTTAAAGTCATAAAACTCAAACCTTATCACTTTTTCTATCTAAATCAAGCTTAAACATGCCTATAAGAGACCCTCAAGAAGATAGTTTGACTGTATTTGGTCTTTAAAATATATATGGCACTTTTGAATACATATATCCTTATTATTATTATTATTATTACTATTATTATTATTATTATTATTATTATATTATTATTATTATTATTATTATTATTATTATTATATTATTAGTCCATTTACAAGTTAAAATAATTCTCAAATAAGATTATTCATCCTTGTACTCTTGTATTCACTGCTTCCCATGGTTCCCATCTTGTAGGTAGTGTTCATGATAGGTTGACTATGTTCACTCTTGAGTCAAGCCTCGGGTTATAACTACATCGTGGAGAATATAGTGGATAAAACCTCGTGAAAGTATTTTTATCACTTTATTACATGAAGAATAAAACTCCAAATCTCCTTGAAAAACATGTTCAAACACTTCAAATCATCTCTACTAGGAAAATACAAGAAACACATGGTCCATAAAAGAAAATAAAGAATTGACAATTATTGAAGCTTATACAAAATAATTGTATGATTTTAATTCCATAAATGGGTTTGGATTAAGTAAATAACATTTGATAACCATAAAAATTCATCAAACCACCTAGAGAAATCATAAATGTAGAAAAGTTTGACAGTCACTTGAAAACTAATCACAAGAACCATTTTACTTACCAAAGGACATAAAAATGTACCACGATAAGGAATTAATGCATGGGAGGAATATAAAGACATATTATAACCTATTAAAATTTATTTCATGAAGATTACAATTCACATTTTGTTTTGGAAACTCAAGAAAGACCCCTATCATATTTGACTAGCAGATTTTGGACCCCTAACTTTATAACGATTGTTTATAAATCTAAGAATACAAATATCACATCCAATGCCAAAATTTTGAAGATAACGAAGACTAAAATAAATGACCAATTTTTTAGGCTCCCATAATCTCTCTCTTGGTTATAGCATCTACTTCAATATTACCTATGTGAGATTATGAAGGAGTTGATTAAGGAGAAAAGTGATCTAAAATTTTTGGATTTGTAACTTCCTTTGAAGCCTTGTTCTAACCTGTAGAAGACCAAAGGACACCTCTGCAATGTTTTAACTTGAATATGACTTCAACACATCTATACAAATTCATCTAACTCTTCAAATTGACATTGAAATCTAAGAAACTAACCTTTTTTAACAAGTTCATAGGTGTGGCAATTGAGTAAGTTCTCCAAGATATTTTTGAAGTGTCTATTATGTATTTTTATGTAAATGAACATTGACAATAATCAAAGATAACCAAAAATCACATTTTAGTGCATTTTCAACCATTTCAAGTTAGCCAATGGTCTTCAAACATTCTAAAACTTTATTAAACATTGTTAGAGGATGTTTTATACATGAAATGACATTTAAGAACACCTAATAACCTATGACACACCTTGACTATGTTTTATCTCTCAATGACACCCCTAGACTACTATATGACCTTAAGATCACTTTAATTTAATTTATTCAAACTAATGTTAATAAGGTATTTAAAGGCTTTTAGGGAACATATAATCATGACATGAACACATGATAGTTATTGAATTTGGAAGGGGTGGCCAAATTTGACTTGGAGTCAAATTTGGTTAATAGTAACCCCATGTAATCTCATAGCCTATTTTAAAAATATATTAATTAAATTTATGGAATAAATAATATTCTTTAAAGATAAAAAATGTGTCATTTAATAAAATGTATAAAAATATCAAAAAAGGAGTTATTACCATACAGAGTTCTTGGCAACCCTAGAAATAAATCTATGCTCAATGCATCCTATGGTTTTTTTGGAATAGGTAATGGATGATATATTCAAGTATTTTGAATTTTACATTTTACATTTTTTCAAACTCTAAATATTTTCACAAATGTATTCATATCAATGATCCTCTATGAATAATAATAACCATCACTTAGTCATGCCAATATTTTATCATACCCAAAGTGACAAATAAGGCCTCCACTATTTTTTTATTTCAATAAGTTTTATCTCATGAAACCTTGAGGTATGCATAAAATATTTCATTTGGAAAAAAAATCTTGAATCATATACATTAGCCATGGAATTTTGTCATCAATTTTTGGATTCATGCACACTGTCCATTCATCTATGAAATCTAAATTTTCTTAATATAAATATTTCATTGATTAAAACCCAATGAACTCTATCCTAAGATCATTCAAAATAAGATATTTCATACTTAAGGCATCTACAAATTTATTTTATTTCCCAATTCAATGTTTACAAAAATAATAATAATTTTAAAGAAATTCTACCCATTTCATGTTTTTATAATTACATTTGCATTCATTGTTTCTAGACTACAACACTTGATGATTCATATTTAAAATAATTTCCTTGACAACAAATAATATCCCCGCTTATTTAAATGTTTCACCATTGAAAATAATTATTGGTCATAGACTAAATACTTTATTTTTGATTCATTTATCTTACCACTAAATTAAGTAATTAGATTACCTTCTTGTCTCAGTATAGCTCATATGGATGTGTCACTTTCATCATAGTCCACTGCAACCACTTTTACAAATTCCATCTACATGATAACTAGTTGTTTAGTTACCTTTTTATTAAAAAATTAAAATTTTTCATCTATTGTATCTATCCAATGAAACTAATTTGTATCTCCTTTCATAGTCTATATAATTGGTGCACTTATACCACTAAATTTTTTGATGAAATTTCTATACAAAATTTCTAAACTATAGAAACCTATTTCCTTGAACATATTTTTTGGTGAATGCCACTCCACAAAATCTTTCAATTTCTCTACATGTATCTTTAACCCATCCTTTAAGATCAAAAATACCTAATATACCAAATCATCTTTCATGAAGCTACATTTTTTCAAATTATTCAACAAGTTTTGCTTTTTCAACTTATCCAAAACCAATCTCAAATGTTTCAAATTATCCTATTTTTAATGATTAAAAATCATAGTGTCATATAAATAGATAATCAAAAAACTAACTTTTGAATGAATTTAACACTTAATTCATGAGCCTCATGACTGTGCTTTGGGGTATTTGATAAATAAAATTATATAACTATCCACTCATATAGTCTATCATTGGTCTTCTACTCATCACCTTCTCTTATTCTAATTTTTTGATATACACTCTTCAAATATATCTTAGTGAAGTATGTGGTTCCACTAAAATATTCCATTAAGCCATCTATTATTAGAAATGGAAACATGTTCTTAATGGTGATCTTGTTCATTATATGTGAGTCTATACACATTCTCCATTATTTTTATTTACTAGTTTCTAACATAGTTGGTAATGCACATGGGCTCAAACTCTCTTATATTAAACCCTTTTAAATCAACTCTTGCACTTACATATTTATCTCCTCGTTATTTATTGGAGCTAATCTATAAGTTTCCTTGTTTGTAAATCTTGATACTAGCATTAAATACATTTAATGGATAATGATACTTATAGATGTTAGTCCCTATATAAATTCACTTGAAACAAATTCAATATATTATTCTAACAATTTTTGAAATTCAATCGGAATATCACTCACCTTCATGGTTGTCACAACTTGTATAGGCTTTGAAGTCATAAAAACTCATGTCTCTTAAATATTTTTTTACATTAAATGCCTAGTTTTTAGAATCCATTCTCACCTTAAGACTATTTTCCACCTTCTCTCGTCTATACTTAAATGGTCTCAAAGTGAACCTTTTTCAATATTCATAATTGGGAAGGTGTTTTCTCTACCATCATGCACACATATTATATTAATTACCATGGCATTTCTAATAAAGGATGATACACATCCATGGGAATAATATCACATAAAATATAATACTTATATGAACCAAATCTAAATATCATCATACACTTCTTATTCACTAATACTTGATGATTTTTTAGAAACCATGAAAACTTGTATGGAGTTGGAAGCACTTAACATTTTTAACCAATTTTTTTCAATCATTTATTTAGATACCAAATTATCCATGTTACCACTATCAATAAATAATTTAAAACACTTATATCCAAATTTTAAAAATAGTCTATAATAATATATTTATTTGCATTGATTAGTTTATCTCCTTGGATGGTTTAAATAGACATATTTTCATCAATAAAGCCTCTCCTTATTTTAGATATTCCATGTGTGTTTGAGACCCAACATTTTATTCATTATCATGAGCTATATGAGATATATTTTAAATTATTTTTATATTATTATATGGTTATTATAGACACTTAAAATCT